>JAAGAY010026776.1:42694-82718 GCA_011801015.1 Ardeotis arabs
GTCTGCCAGCCTGTTGTGAAGAACGAACTTTTCTTTTGATTGAAACAGCTGCAAACACCAAGGTCAGTTCAGAAGGAGAGGGAGGAGTAATGTGGCTCCTGGCCAAGATTCCCCTGCAGCCTGTGGCGATGACCATGGTGGAGCAGGTTGTCCCCCTGCAGCCCATGGAGGTCCACGGAGGAGCAGAGATCCACTTGGAGACCGTGAAGGACCCCACTCCAGGGGAGGTGGATGCTTGAAGGCGGCTGTGGCCCCTGGAGGGCCCGCTGGGGCAGCCGTTCTGGAGAGACTACACTCCGTGGAAGAGATGACCTACGCCGGAGCAGTTTCGTGAAGGACTGTGGCGTATGGGTGGGACCCCACACTGGAGCAGGGGAGGAATGTGAGGAGTTCTTCCCCCGACTATGAAGCAGCGGCGTACAACATCGTGTAATGAACTGACCGCAACCCCCATTCCCTCTTCCCCGCCCTGTGCCGCTCGGGGCGGGAAGGTAGTAGAGATAATGTTAAGCTCGGGAAGAGTGAGGGGTGGGGAGGAGGTTTATCTTGTTCTCTGTCTCATTATCCTGCTAGTTTTAGTAGCAATAGTAATTAATTTAGTAATAAATGAATAGTTTTCCCAAGTCGAGTCTGTTTTTGCCCGTAACGGTAACTTTAAGGATTTCTCCCTGTCCTTATCTCAAACCTCGAGCCATTTTTCTTCTATTATCTCCCCCTGTTCTCTCGGAGGGTGGGGGGAGTGAGAGAGAGACTGCGTAGTCTGGTCCCGATCCGGGCTGAACTACGACAGTGAGTATTAATTTTGGCTTATTCTTTTAAAGAAGAATCCTCCTTGGATGTATTTTCTCATGTTGGATATGTGCTATTATTAGCAGCTGTCTTATCTCTGAGTTAATCAAAACCAAAATTCAACCAATGATGGAAAATTTCATAATATGCTACTACACAAAGTAGTCGATTTTCTCAAAGTTTTTAGACTCAAGCCACTCCAAGAGCTAAATGACACTCTTTAGGCTAGGTTTTGGGACTGCAATAGATAGTTCAGTCCCCAGAGCCAGTCTCAGAAAGCTGAGTCAGACACTTGAATCTCCAATACAGAACAGGGAAGAGTCATGACCTTTAACATAGAAATCTAAACATAGACCTACTACATGGGAATTCAGAATAATTAATAGCATTAAAGCTCTAAATTTACCTTGTCTCTCACATAACTTCCAGGCAAGGTCCAAGAGCTGGAGCACCTCTCCTATGAGGACAGGCTGAGAGAGTTGGGGCTGTTCAGTCTGGAGAAGAGAAGGCTTCAAGGAGACCTTATAGCGATCTTCCAGTACCTAAAGGGGGTTTATAAAAAAGATGGGGAGAAACTCTTTAGCAGGGCTTGTTGTAATAGGACGACAGGTAATGGTTTTAAAATAGAAGGAGGCAGATTCAGGCTTGATATAAGGAAGAAATTTTTGACAATGAGAGTGGTAGAACACTGGCACAGGTTGCCCAGAGAGGTGGCAGATGCCTCATACCTGGAAACATTCAAGGCCAGGTTGGATGGGGCTCTGAGCAACCTAATCTAGGTGAAGATGTCCCTGCTCCTTGCAGGGGGTTGAACTAGACGACCTTTAAAGTTCCCTTCCAGCCCTAACTGTTCTATGATTCCATGATTCTAAGAGGTTTCATACACATGACATCTGACCTTCTGGGGTTTTTTTTCTTCTTTTTTCCCCATTTGAGGGTAGATGTCTACAACTATTACTTCAAAGAATCAAAGAAGGCTCATTACCTTCTTCCAAGACACTAATATCCATTCTTTTAAATGTAGCATAATTAAGTATTCAGCTAATAATCTCTTCAGGAGACAAGAAGTGGGGAAGGTTCAAACAAAGAATCAAAAGGGAAGAAAATTCTCACTGTCCTCTCTACAAAGCATATTATAGAAAAAAAAAAATCAAGGTTGTTTTGCCAGAAGAGTTCTTCAAATTGTGTTTCTTGCTCCAATATATATTGGTACACTTCCTACAAAGACTGGCAAATCTAAATTCTAGATGAATTTCAGCAGGATCCAGAAACCCATTTCTCGCTTCTTGGATTAATGTCTCAGTACTAGATTACAGAAGGGACACAGAGAATTCTTGGAGAATGATGCTTGCTATCTTTCTGATGAAACAGATTCTGCACATTTCAGGAGAAGGGGTAACAGTTTCCTGCCCCTACACTTCACCTTTAAACTAGAGGTTAGGTTATAGCACACTTTGAGAACTCAGAAACATGCAAAGAAATCACTTAGATCTTAGTAAATGTTCTTACACACTAGACTGTTAAATAAAAGCTGGACAGGTCATAATCAGTCCTTTTTTTTTTTAAAAAAAAAAAAAAGTGAATTTTTCAAGTTCATCTTCAGACATTCACCAGGAACATTTATCACACTAAGCATTATTGGAGACCTGGAATAAATTACTTTTGAGGTGCTGTTTGGCTTCAGGTAGCATGTGGCTATCACCTTTCTCATCCTATAATAAACAGAATAATGTAATACAAGCAGCACCTAAGAGCAGCAGGAGAGAGTTTATGCACATTATAAACTTACATATCTCAAATACATGAATCACACTGTATTATGTCTAATTTCTTTATCAGATGTAGGTTCACAGATGATACCCTCAAAGACAGATTTTGACCCTTTTTTTTTCCAGCACTTGAAGTACATAAACCAAACAGAGTATCAGATATTCATAATTGTCCTTATTTTAGTTAAAGATTATTTATTTAAAATATTTTATAAAGATGACAGAAGAGCATTCAAAACACATGGTTAGAATAGAATAGAATAGAATAGAATAGTTCAGTTGAAAGAGACTTTCAGTGATCGTATAGTCCAACTGCCTGACCACTTCAGGGCTGACCAAAAGTTAAAGCAGCACTTTATAAGGCACTGACAGGCATGGGGCATTGACCACCTATCTAGGAAGCCTGTTCCAGTATTTGACCATTCTCTTGGTAAAGAAACGGTTCATAATGTCAAGTCTGTACTTTACCTGACGTGGCTTTGAACCATTTCCATGTGTTCTGTTGCTGGATCCCAGAGAGAAAAGATCAGCACTTCCCTCTTCACCAGCCTTCCTCAGGAAGCTGTAGAGACCAATGAGGTCGCCGCTCAGCCTCCTCTCCAAATTAGACAAACTCAGAGTCCTCCCAGGACATGCCTTTCAGCCTTTTCACCAGCTTTGTTGCCCTCCTCTGGATGCATTCAAGTATCTCAACATCCTTCCTAAATTGTGAGGCCCAGAACTGTACAAAGTATTCACAGTGAGGCCGAACCAACACTGAATACGGTGGGATAATCGCCTCTTCTGACTAGCTGGTTATGCTGTGTTTGATGCCCCTCAGGATGTGGTTTGTTCTCTTGGCTGCCAGGGCACACTGCTGACTCCTATTGAGCCTGCTGTTAACCAGCACCCCCAGATCCCTTTCTGCAGAGCTGCTCTCTAGCCACTCCTCGCCCAATTTATACTTGTGCCTAGTGTTACTCTATCCCAGGGGCAGAATCTGGCATTTTTTCCTGTTAGATAACATGCCACTGATGACTGCACAATGCTTGAATCTATCTAGATCCCTCTGCAAGGCTTCTTGTCTCTCAAGAGAGTCAACAGCACCTTAGTTTAGTATTATCAACAAGTGAAGATATATGACAATTTCAGATCTTCTACACACTTCCAAATCCAGGAGCTGCTACCTCTTAGTGCAGCAGGTGAATTACCATGGAATTATATAAGATTTTTTTTTGCTTGTCTTATTTTAAAATCATTTTTAATAAGTCCTTCTCTGAAAGCCAAATATTTATGTGAGGTGCTAAGATATCTCAGTACTTAATAGATCTGCAGAAAAGAATAGATATCTCAGATTCTGTTGCATGTTTTCTTTTATTCTATGCCTACCCCGCTGGTGTCAGTGTGGAATAGCCTAAGATCTGCACTAGTTCATTATACATGTAAAAGACATGGTTCAGAATATTCATTACTATTTGCAACATATGCGAGTTTTAACATGTAGGAATTTGCAGCAAAGACAATTATTTCAGAAAACTGAATGAGAACCAGAAATGGAAACACTTATACCCAAGCAGGCTGATAGAACATGTAATTTTCTTCATATCAACTCTATGCATGACCCAGCAATTTTAGCATATCACAATTTTTCTTTTTGGATCACTGAGAGCTTACACACAGCTGATTGCATATGATACATTCACAAACCTTCCAAAGTAGATGGAATTCTTATTTTGAATACCTTATTACTCTTCCTCTCTTTCTGCCACAAACACTGAAGAAAACTGCCAACACAGACAGCAGAACTACTATCAGTGCAGATATTTAAAGTTAGTCTATAGACATGATAGTACTGATTAAGTTTAGTTTAGAGATAATGAACTAAATTCTTCCATGTTGCAAGAAGATAAGCCAATTAGAGTTCTCTTCTTCTTGAACTGATTCTACAACTTAATGGGCACATGAAATTCCATTAACAATAATAGGAGTTCTGTGCACTCACTGGGGGGAAAATAAAGTCCTGTAGAGCTTTTCCCTTATAAACAGCATGGAGCAAATGGAGAATGATAATCTCAAAGAATTGCAATATCTCAATTTGCAATATCCTGAATGAGAATAAAATCGGGGAGAGTGGTCCTGGGGCATAGGGAGTAAAATTAAGAAGGAGTGAAAAATGCACAAAGCTAAACAAGACAACCAAGAAGGTCAGCTCAACTAGCAGTAACGTGGGTGAGTTGGTCCAGACCACTCTGAGACTGAATAGCTATAAAATATACAAAGTAAAAAGAAAATTCAAAATGTTTTAAGACCAAATTGGAGATAAAATGGAAATAACATGCTTGTCAATGATCTGAAAATCAATGATTTATTAAGCCCCGGGGATACTCTGAAAGAGTCAATACATTCGCACAGTGCAGACATTAGTAAAAAAAAACCCCACTTGTAGTAATATTTTTAGGGTTATTTTAGTTACAGTAGCCATGTTGTTAAGATGTTAACATTGGATTGACTGAGGTACTCATGAGCTTCCATCTTACAGATCTGAAGTTAGTTCTTTCAGCTGGATGATACCATATCTAACTCCTGAAGCTACTAGTACTCTACCTTGTAGATCAAATAGATAAAAACTAGTGTTCATGTTTTATATAATGTTCCATTTTTGCATTTAATTCTCTATGCTTATGTGGCCAGCAGGTCAAGGGAGGTGATTCTGCCCCTCTACTCTGCCCTGGTGAGACCCCACCTGGAGTACTGCGTCCAGTTCTGGAGCCCCCAACATAAGAAGGACATGGACCAGTTGGAGAGGGTCCAGAGGAGGGCCACAAAGATGATAGTAGGGCTGCAGCACCTCTCCTATGAGGACAGGCTGAGAGAGTTGGGGCTGTTCAGCCTGGAGAAGAGGACGCTCTGGGGAGACCTTATAGTGGTCTTCCAGTACCTCAAGGGGGCCTACAGGAACGATAGGGAGAGACTTGTTGTGACAGGACTAGGGGTAATGGTTTTAAAACAGAGGGAGGTAGATTTAAGTTAGATATTAGGAAAATTTGTTTTACACTGAGGGTTGTAGACCACTGAAACAGGTTGCCCAGAGAGGTGGTTGATGCCCCATACCTGGAAAGGTTCAAGGCCAGGTTGGATGGGGCTCTGAGCAACCTGATCTAGTCAGGGATGTCCCTGCTCCTTGCAGGGGGGTTGGACTAGATGACCTTTGAAGGTCCCTTCCAACCCTAACCATTCTATGAGTCTATGTTGCCATAAACAACTAACTTGAGAAAAAGCTATTCCCTGTGTATGTCTTTGAGGTGAAAGAGTCTCTAAGCCTAGGCACCCTACCATGATTGTATACTTGCAAATAAGGCTCATAGGACATGCATGAATCTAGTAAAAAACATTGAGATAAAGACTCCAAGTGCCAGGACGAACATATGTAATCCCAGCTCTTGCTAACAGGTAAATCAGGAGAATTATTATACTTGCAGAAATATTTTTTTTCAGATGCTTATTTTATCCTGGCAACTAAATATCTACAGGGATTCTGCAGAGTATCTCTGATTGTGTCATTTGGAAATAATGAATTAAAAATCTAATTTAGCCACATTTTATTTCATTTTTTCCCAAATGAAACTAAAGAAGTCTACAGTCAATCAGTGATGTATAAATGTATAATGTACTATATTCACATTTCATTTGCACTTGAATTACAGTTATCAGGAAAAATATTATAACCCAAATGTCAGTTCTTGGATCCCCAAACAAAATGCTTAATTGCTATAGTGTGCATTATAACATTTATAATGTATTTCTAGAATGTCTTTCTGTTTTGATATATTTTCTCATGCTTTTTTAATTCAAAAGAGTTACGGCTAAAATATCAATACTAAATAATTTGCCTGTTATATATCTCAGAAATGGTCTTGTAGGGGCCTTTTATATTTCCCCCCATAGTTTTGGTTGCTTATGATCCTTTGCAACAGAACTGATTTATACTTAGTGTTGTTATTAGTGCTTACACAGTATTTCCTTTGCTAAGTAGTTATCGTTACTGCAATAAATATTGTCTTTTCTGAAATATACAGAAAATATGGATTATAAAGTCTACTTTTCTACCGTTTGTTCTTCTAAACATCATTGGTATCTATTTTCTCTAAAACTATGGTTAAAATACTCAATCTTCTTTAAAAAAAAACCAAACAAACCAGAAACCAAAACTCCCCTTTTTTTTTTTTTTGCCAGAAAACATGGTGTATACTCTTTCCCAGAAATCACACACATGCACAAATATATAATAAAATGTATACCATATACATGTTCCACATACATATACTTGCACATAGTAACTGAGTTTGTAGAGTACGTATGTTTCTGCCCTTTATGACATGCTGCTTGGAACTTGATGATTCATGATCTATTATTAACTCCTTTATGACATGTGAATCATAGAATCATAGAATACTTTGGGCTGGAAAGGATCTTTAAAGTTCGTCTAGTCCAAACCCCCTGCAAGGAGCAGCGACATCTTCAACTACATCAGGTTTCAGAAAATCTGTAAAAACCATTGCGAACTACAGTTCACCATAGCAAACTATTTAAAACATCCATTCCTAGAGACATACTTTAACATTGCTTTTATATACATCTAAGTTTAGAATACATTGAGATGGAAAGACGGAGAAAGTGAAAACAGAACTCTACCTTGGCGATATTTCATTCTGTAGATATGGTACTTAATTCTAAAATGCTCCATACTTCTGCTACAAATTTTGTAATTGCCTTTAAGAGCTCCAGACCAAGAAACTGTTTCCATCTTTATAGAAAATGATAAATGCACTAAAAAAGATATTGCAAAGTTATTTAAACTTACTTAACTCTCTTTTCAAAGATTGTGTGTAAGATCAAGGCTGATATTGACAGTCAGCTCAATTGCCATGCAAAAACCCACAATGCTGGATGAATATATACAGAAAAAAAAAAAATATTTTTTTTAAAAAAGAGAGCCTACTTTGCCCCAGGGCTGCCTAATTACATCAAAAGAATGGGAACACCAATTATCTTTGCCTCTCGCCTCCACAAAAGAGGTCACTTAGCCCTTAGCATCTCGAATTTTATAAAATATATTGCCTGCATTATCAGATGAGATTACAGGAGCACTGTCTGTTCTACCTAGCTGAACACACTCAGGAAGGCTATTATCTAAACAGAGTGGTGGTACAAGCAGAGAAATCACAAGGGAGGGAAAAAAGTATTTAACCTAAAGAATGACACTGATTCAAGAAATTTATCTAAACAAGCTGGAAAACCTAAGTGAAACTAGTTCTACTTCAGGAGACACAGATAAATAAGCCAACAAACTTTAAGTGGCATATATATGATTCAGATTATAGGAATCTGTTGCCCGCAAAATATGTAAGTAACCACAATGGCCCAGGAGCATGCCCTCACCTCCAAGACTTCTGTCTTGATTTTAACAAAAGTAACTTTTTACTGGTTACTAATTAAACCATGGCATCTCCATGCATGTAACATTTAAATGAAAACCCAGTTAAGTCAGCCAGACTCCATGTTTGGGGAATATCCACATAATTATATAACATTGTCATTTTTTAAAAATAAGAAGCTTTTTCTGCTAAGACTTCCTATTGCGTAAAGTGCCATCCACTCACAGTCCTCATAAGATTATATATATCTACATAGATATGTATGTATGAAATTAGTAAATCTATATACTAATGCTAGGTTACAATTTGAGGTTAGAATGGTTCTGATCATATTAATATACTTTTATAAAAATCCATTTGGGGTGGGAAGAGGACTAGGTAACTGCTGTATTACTATGCTGACTCAGAACTCAGATATTGTTTCTAGAAATCTAAGATTTTTTTTTTTCCCAAAATAGATGTTCACATACATTATGGCCTATTGAGGAGGGAAGAGAGAGAAAAAAAGAAAAAAAAAGATAAACAAAAAAAAAAAGTTTAGGAGGGCAAATCTGAGCCTCAGAGGCTTGATAGAAGCTGCAACTTAGGTCCAGATAGAAGTAGTTTTATTTTATGGCTGTTGTCAATCCATCACATAAGCAAAGCTGGGATACTGAAAAGTGGTGTCAATGTATATTTTAAACTCACTCTGAAAGAAAAATTTGGTTTATTATTGACAGAAATTGTTTAGCAAGTACTGCATCACAATAATTACACTAAAACAATGTTTGGGCTGTTAAGTTGTTCATGGATATAAAGTGAACCACACAGTAATGTATGAAGCTTAGGAATACAGGAACACTAAGCACAAACATTGTCCTCTGGAAACAAGTATGCTGATGGCATGAATGAAGGGAAAAGGAAGAAAACCCATAGAAGAAAGTCATATATCATGTATATCACAAATATCTACAGCCTTTACATTTTTACCATTGTCATGATTTGCTCACAGCTACAGAAGAGCAAATGGGGCAATTGTGCAGGAAAAAGAAGATGGTAGGCATCTTACTTACCAAGAAGAAATGAAGTTTCATTAAAAACTTAGGAAAATCTTTAATCTAAAATTATTTCTATCTGGACATATTTAATTCCTACTGGTTTACCTTTTCTTCATTCATTAAAAAAGCAGATTTTTACCACATAAAAGGAAGGGTGCTATGAAAATAACATTGATTTTGACTGAGAGCTGGAAGACTGCTCATGTTTGTTAAAAACCTTATTCTCTCTCTCTAAACTCATAACCATATCTTTCACATCATTGGATGGCTACAGTTTAAATGATAAGTGTATTTGAATTTTGTGAAAGAAATATTAGTTAACAAGGTATTATGTTTACAGAACTAGAACTTAAATTAATATCTGCTTCTAGAATGACTCTGAAAATAATGACTGGTATAACTTTAATAGTCTTAAGTAATGCCTTAATCCATTCCAAGAAACTCTTCACAGATAAGAGTATTGTTTGTGTCATAGTTTAGCCCAGATTAGGACAAGACTATGCAGCCTCTCTCTCACTCTCCCCCCACCCTCCGAGGGAACTGGGAGGGTTTCCTAATATAAGAAAAAAAAGGTTGAGGTTTGAGATAAGGACAGGGAGAAATCCTTAAAGTTACCATTACGGGCAAAACAGACTCAACTTGGAGAAAAACTATTCATTTATTATTAAAAACCAAGCAGGATAATGAGACAGAGAACAAGATAACCTCCACCCACCCCTCCCTCTTCCTGGACTTAACATTATCTGTACCTCCTTCCCCCCATGAGTGGCACAGGGGAGAAGAGGGAATGGGGGTTATGGTCAGTTTATGACACGTTGTTTTACGCTGCTGCTTCATCACCAGGGGAAGAACTCTTCACATTCCTCCCCTGCTCCATCGTGGGGTCCCCCCCATGGGCCACAGTCCTTCATGAAACTGCTCTGGCGTGGGTCATCTCTTCCACAGGGTACAGTCTCTCCAGAAAAGCTGCCCCAGCGGGCCCTCCACAGGCCACAGCCTCCTTCAGGCATCCACCTACCCTAGCCTGGGGTCCTCCACGGGCTGCAGGTGGATCTCTGCTCCTCCATGGACCTCCATGGGCTGCAGGGGTACAGCCTACTTCACCATGGTCATCAACACAGGCTGCAGGGGAATCTCTGCCAGGGGCTGCATTCCTCCTCCCCCTCCTTCTTCACTGACCTTGGTGTCTGCAGCCATTCCTGTCACAAGAAATTCTTCACAATCGGCTCAGGCAGACACCTCTCAGGTTCTCTTAACATCTCATCTCCTCTCCACTTCTTGCAGCTGGGCTGCGCCGAGTTGAGCCCAGACAGCCGCCCGGCGGGAGGCCAGAGGGTGAGACCTGCAAGGCCCACAAGGCTCTCGCGTCCCCATCTCTGCACCTGCTCAGCATCTTCACATCTTCTCTTTCTTTTCTGTTTTCCCCTTCTTAAATACGTTATCACAGAGGTGTTATCACGGAACATTCTGCTACCAATTGTTTCGGCCTTGGCCAGCAGTGGGTCCGCCCTAGGCCTGGCCAAGTCCACTGAACAAAGGGGAGCAGTTTCTTACAGAAGCTACCAACCTAGCCCCCCCTCACTAGATAAAACCAGGACAACTTGTCCGGATAAGAATAAAGAAACAGACGAACACTATTTATCCAACACACTTACAGCATTATTTAATGGGGGAAAAGTAATTACACTGAAGAGATAAGAGATGAACCATTGAGTTAGAATTTTAAAGATATAATGTCTGTTACAAAACCTGATATCAAAATAGTAACTCTAATGTCAGTTTTTAACACTCCATTTATGAATCTATGATAACGAGAATTTATTTTTTAAAACATAATATCTTACATAGACAAAATAGGATGAAAGGAAAATGGGAGGTTATTCTCATGTAGCTATTGTATCAATGTCCGTGGTTTCAAAGTTTAAAATGTTCTTTGGCCATAAGCAAAAGCTCTCAGAAAACTTTTTAATCTAAAAATAAAACAGCGTCCAAACCTCGTAAAAATGGAACAAAGAAGGAAGTATATAAAGCTGTCTGTTCCAGGGGTCAAACCTAGAGTAATTTTGTAGATTTTAATGTTTCATGCTGTGAAATGAATAGGTTTCCTCTTTTTCATGTTTAAGTTGAATCTTAACTTGAATTTCCAATATATAGGTGCACATACCCATACATAGCTCTATATACACATAAATATATTCTTCAAGGTCAGTTAAATATTTCTTACAAAACCAGAAAATAGCCAAAATAATCCCTTTCGTTTTATCTTTGAATTAAAGACAGTATTCGTACTTCTTTGGGTAGCAAAATATTATTCATTAAAAATGTCTCTGCACTGTGAAATAATAGTTGATTACATTTATTTATATATTTTCAAACTCAAATAAGATTAATTATCTAAATACATTGAATTTCACACATGCAGTATTTGTGCATGTGTGTATTACACAGTGCGGAGCTACATGCAGAAGGATACGAACTAGTTCTGGTACTGAAGGCATTGTAACACTTTGCCACTCTAGCTCAGTTGATGCAGCTCACTTCTCTGCATATAAATAAAACTATATCCAGAATAGCAGGACTGTTGTACTAAAGGTCATGATTGCACTGTTATAAAATATGATATAGACAGAAGCCATATCAGCCATGATCTTTGTTCCTTCTAGAGACCCCTGCAAGCCGAAAAATACCATTAAAGGAGAACATTTTATCTATAAATATTTTTTAAATATTACTGTCGTAGCTCAGCCCAGACTGGGACCAGAATATGCAGTCTCTCTCTTGCTCCCCCCACCCTCCAAGAGAATAGGGGAAGATGATATAACAAAAACAGCTCGAGGTTTGAGATAAGGACTAGAAGAAATCCTTAAAGTTACCGTTACGGGCAAAACAGACTCGACTTGGGGAAAAATACTCATTTATTTCTAAAACTAGCAGAAGAATGAGACAGGGAACAAGATAACCTCCCCCCCACCCCTTCCTTTTCCCGGGCTGAACGTTATCTCTACCTCCTTTCCCTCCCAAGCGGCACAGGAGGGAAGAGGGAATGGGGGTCGTGGTCAGTTCATCACGCGTTGTTTTACGCCGCATTGGGGGAAGAACTCCTCGCATTCCTCCTCTGCTCCATCGTGGGGTCCCTCCCAGGGGCCACAGTCCTTTGTGAAACTGCTCTGGCATGGGTCATCTCTTCCACGGGGTGCAGTCCCTCCAGAACAGCTGCCTCAGCGGGCCCTCCACGGGCCACAGCCTCCTTCAGGCCTCCACCTGCTCCAGCGTGGGATCCTCCACGGGCTGCAGATGAATCTCTGCCCCTCCGTGGACCTCCATGGGCTGCAGGGGGACAACCTGCTCCACCATGGTTATCACCACAGGCTGCAGGGGAATCTTGGCCTCTCAGGATCCTTTTTACATCTTATTCACTTCTCATCTCCTCTCCACTTCTTGCGGCCAGACTGGGCCTAATTGGGCCCAGTCGGCTGCCCGGCGGGAGGCCAGAGGGTGAGGCCTGCAAGGCCCACGACGCCTGCGCCTCCCCCTCTCTGCCCCCACTCAGCTGCTTCACATCTTCTCTTTGTTTTTCTGTTTTCCCCTTCTTAAATACCTTATCACAGAGGCGTTATCACAGAACATTCTGCTACCAATTGGCTCGGCCTTGGCCAGCAGCAGGTCCGCCCTAGGCCCAGCCGAGTCCACTGAACAAAGGGAAGCGACTTCTAGCAGTTTCCTACAGAAGCTACCACCTTAGGCCCCCCCTCACCAAACAAAACCAGAACATTACTTTTTTTCCTTCTAGAGAATTTTATCATTTCCATTTCAAATGGATATTTTAATTCTGATTATTCTTTATAGTAATCTATTTCAATATTACAGAGTTGAAAGTATTGTCATGTATCTTATCTGGGGTATTTTTAGCTATAGCAGTTGCTCAGTATGCCATCTAAATTTTTGTTCTTGAGAAAGTCCACACACTTTCGAAGGAGTTGTCACATAACTTGACTGCTCCAAACATCTCTCTCTTTCTCACTCCTTCTATACCACAGAATGTGAGAATTCTTCCCAACCTATGTCTAACACTCCACTACCACTTATTAAAGACAGGGCTCAGAAGATCAAGGAATATTCAAATAGCGCTGGTACTTAGATATCTATTTCAGGAACTATGCTTTTTAAACATTTGATCCAGATTTTTTTTTGCTTCATATTCATACTTTTGTGGACTTTATCTACTTACACCTTCAAAATTGGAGCAAATTTATTCACCTTAGTTAAAATTTCTATTTATAGTGTAGAAATGTTTAAGTATAGTCTACAAAGACAGAAATACAAAGTCACGATCATAACTTTAGAAATGGTCATGTAACACTGAATCAGGACATGTGGTAACACCTTCAAATAATATCCACACCCATTGTCTTTAATATGATCAGATTGTTTTCCCCACCCTACTGTATATGCACTGAAGGTACTTTCTGTGAGAAACGTTGGTCAGAAACCTTATCTTGACAATAAGTCTATGCCTTGAAGATTGATATTGCAAGTTTCAACCTCTAATTATTTTAATTCAAAATCTAAAATTTTTAATAAATCGTGGAAATAAAATACACAGAGACTTAATCACAGATTGATCCCAAAGTATTTCATAAGGCCAGGAGTATCCCTGAGAGTATTCCATGAAGTGAATATTTACATTGTAAGTAAAGAGTATGTACTGTTAGATAACAAGAAGCAAAGGGATAGATTTCAAGACTTTAATTGGTACAAATATTTTCTACTCAAAGATGCTCATAGATGAGCCCAAAACATCTTGAGAGAAGCTTTAGCTTTCTACATTTTCTGAAATAGCAATGTGAAGAAGGAAATTGTTTTATTCAAAACAGCAATTGCTGTATAGCAATGCACTTAGCATATACAAAATATAAAATTAGAGGACCTCTGCTTTAAAGCATGACTTTAACAGTCCTGTTTGTGAATCTAGTTAAAAGCAATAAAATAGAATTAACTGTAAGTTATCTAAATTATTTGAAGAGTTTTCAAGACATTTGTTAGAAATCTGTTCTATTTCTGGAAAAAATAAAGAAACAAAAACACCTTTCTAATCAAAACCAGATTGTCTTACCTAGATAAATCTTCTACCAGAAGATATAGACATGGGTTATAACCACACCCAATATTTCTATTGTAAGTATAACACTGCATTTTCCAATAAAGTGATCTTTCAAGCAGAGCAGAATGAATCATATGAAAGTAAAAGATTCTCAGCCTTGCAGTTTTAAGGGGTCTTCAACATCTTTCAAAATGAAAAGCTCCAGTGAGATCTAATATAAGATTACTTCAATATGGCCTGTTAGTGGAAAAGACAAAGTGTTCCCTTTATTTTTTATGGCTTAAAAAGTTTATTATAGAACATTATTTTCTACTCTACTCTATTTGCAACATCTAAAAGGATAAAGCAGCCTAACAATGCCAAAAATGTGTTGCACTTTAGTTTCATTCTGAAGTAAGTTTTAGTCTGGGATAAGGCCTAGTATTTAAGGCTAAAACATGCCCAGTTTAATTAAGATTTTTTTTTAGGGGGGATAATTCCATCGTATCTCTTCAATATATCTCTACTTCATTTCTGTATTAAAGAGGAAACTTGGTCTGAACAGGTGATGTGAGAAAGGTATATTACAATGAACAAAGCCCCAAATACTTCTCTCCATCCAGGAAAATCTAAGAACAGGATGGAGCAGAGGAGATGGAGAGTCAACAAATATTTCTGCTATGAAGCACAAACTGAAAGAAATGAGGGATAGGGAAGGGATTACACGTACAGGTATAACTTACATACGATTACTAGGTATAATAATTCAGACAATCAGATTTGGGAATGTGGTTAATTGGTTTTGGTATTTTTATTCCCTCAGCATTGACAGCATTTTGTTAGTGAGAATCCAGCAGCAATTAATTGGTTTGGAGTAATATACGTTCATATAATAAGGTATTTACTGTTTTATTTGGCATTAGAAATCTAAAATAAAATCAAGAAGATTTTAGTCAAGAATTAAAGCTTTTTCAGCTAGTGTAAATCAGAGTAATACAAAAAATATTTTAAAATATGGTTTGTCTGAATTACACTGAAGGTTTTTTAAAATACATCCGTACTCTTTTCATTTTTAATGGCTTCTGAAGTTGAAAAATATTTCTTGAGTGCATTAATGTCCCTGCTGCAAGAAAAGGACGTACATTTTTAGAGGTAATCCTCAGAGATTTACTGGATTTACTGTCTTCTGTCCTCAGCAAAGGCAAATATTACAGTTGTTTGTTTCTTCTCCTTCTGCCATATTTCCTGAGGAATGGGAAGAAGCTAAATCCTAGGTATACATCTGTCATAGAGTTAATATTTTCCTAAAATCATAACATATCCTGTAGGGTTGAGAAGACTGCAGACTAACTTTTATTTATGCAGCTGACCACATCCAAGCAGGCATGCTCCATACTAAACTTGGATTCCCGGGACCAAGAACAGGCAGGACTGGAGCATCACAGAAATGCTTTAGAGCACTTCAAGTTATATTCACCAGAAGGACCTTGAAGCAAGGGAATAAGTGAAGATAAATGAAACAGGAAAAATAATTGTAAAAAAAAAAAAAAAAAGGATGTTAATTTTATATACCTTGATTTGAAGCATCCTAGGAAGATAACATTCAGTGTTTGTCTGTGAGCCCAGCAGTGTGCTGAGTGCATAGCTAAGGGGGTAAAATGACTAAAGCAATTTTTGTATAATTTTTCTAGCATACTAGTGACAAATGAGAAGAATGTTAATTTCGTGACAGAAAGCAGTATTTCATGAAAGCTGGTAAATGTACTACAGTAGCTTTTTTTGGTCATTTTCAAATACCACAAACCAAGAAATCAGGAAAGTCTCGTGGGTTACTTTGAAGGAAGATTTATCTATTTCAGCTGCCATGTCATTATGGAGCTGGCAGGAGATAAAGTATGTGCAAGTATTTCTTAAAACAAGATCTGGTCAAGGTGTTTGGATCAAATTTTTAATAATTATTATAGTAGTAGTAGTAGTAGCAGTAGTAGTAGTAGTAGTAGTAGTAGTAGTAGTAGTAGTAGTAATAATTTTGGATCAAATTGTTTAACTTGTGGAATTGCTGTAGTTGTCACACTGATGTTCTGTAATCAACATTTATTAACATGGCATGAATCATACCAAATCTGCTATTTCTTCTGCAGAAAGGCTGAACATTTCCTAAGCTTAGTTCAAGCGCTGCTTTCTAAACATTTTCCTTAACTATTTTTATAGTTTATTTTTTAAAAATTCTTTTTTTTGAATAAGCCAGTAGAAACTTTCCAAGACACTCCCTACAAGACCGTACTATAAAGCTGACATTTCTTTCATCTATAGAAAACTATAGCTAAAAAAACCTTACAGTTAAAACCACTGGATTTGTCTTCTACCACCATATACTAAATTTCATCATGGTAAATTGAGAAAGATAAAGAGCGTGCACTGCAATAAGAAATAAAGCTATCCCCTATGAGTTACACCTGTTTCATTCCAACACATATACTCGTTTTGCTGTGGGTTTTTTTGATGATTTTTTTTTAATATATATTTTTGTGATGCTACTCAGTAGGCAATTAAATCATGATTTCCTGAATGAGAAAAGGCATTTTGAAAGAAAATGAAGGCTGTATGTAGTTCATTTAGAACAATACTTTTGTATGCAGCATTCATAGTATAGAATTCCTATTTCTAGTATCACAGTATCAGTAAAAGTAAACTAAATCTGAGGACTATTTATGTGCCTAACTTACTGCTGCTGACTCCACTATTGTCATGGGTTCACTGTCATAATCATCAGTTACAGAAACTTTACTTTGCACCACTTCAACTTATCTCAATTGAAATATGAGATATCAGGTGAATGTAACTTAGTTTTAAATAGCTTTTTGGGGGGTGTTATAACTCAATTGAATGAGTAGCCGCTCTCAATTACACTTTTAATGTATCGAGTCACAGACACATTCATAGGATGTAAATCTATGCAGCAGACACAGTGGTGTGAACTGGTATCATCAACTCCAGCACAAATAGATATCTACTGCCCTGAAAATAACAGTGATTTCCTCTGATTTTTTAAAGTTTTTTCAGTTATGTTGATCTCAGAAATGCTTGACACTAAATTGCCAGCCAAATATTTCAACAGACATTCATACACAGTAATATTTTTGGATTTTATTGCATTCATTAGAAATTGTAAGAAAGGCTATATACAAGAAAATGACTGTCTGGCTACTGTTTATTATTTCCATTTGTCTTCTTTTCCTTGTTGCTGTGTGTCCTTCTGTGCCTCCTCTTACCAAGACAGTGAGCAGAAATAACACAGTTTTCTTGCCATAGTGCCTGCTATTGTTTGTCATATTCCACATAGTTGGCTTATATTGAGTAATATTGCTCTCCTTCCTTTTCTTATTCTGAACTTCCTTTATTGGGATTTTCTGCCTCATATCAAAGCAGAAGACTATTCACAGCACAATCTTATACTTATGACTAGATTTATTAAAAAAATATTTGGCACAGACAAGCAAGTTGCTCTCACTACTTCATAGTCAGAAAAAAATCATATTAACTGCAGCATATGCTAAACAGTTGCAGATAGTGGCAACTAAAAATACCTCAACACTTGATCTGAGAACATATTCCAATACCAATTTGCTAACAGGGATGCCTAAAGGTTGTGTATTCCTTCACCTTTTTCCATTATTGGGACCAGTTAAGGCTGTAGCTGTAGCTATACAGCTGTGCAGCTTCATCTTCACATCACAGTTTTATCCAACCTGCACACATAGTGAGTGCTTATCTACATCTTTACTGTGCATTCAAACAAATGCATACCACTGAATATACCTGCTGATGAAAATAAGCCCTGACAGTTTCAAAGCTAACTGTAAAAACTGTCCTTCATTTTGTCTTGTTTATCAAATTTACATGTAAGTTATAACATAGCAAATGCTAATATATGTTTGATTTAAATTCAAAACTATGCTACGTAAATTAAATAGTTTCTGAGGAGCTAGATGAAATTAGATCTTCTGTACCCTAGACTTCTTCAGTGATTGGCATAATTATCTTTCCAAAGTAAGAAAAGTAATAATAAAGAAATATTTTCTCCCTTCAGTGTTGTGTCTTCATACAGCTATATACAAGTTATAACCCATAGCAAGTGCCATGTCAATAGTACTAGCAGGTGCCATTACCTTAGATATTGCTATTCAAGTAATGATTCATGAAAGTATTTCAGTGTATGTACATCAGTGTATATGTAGGTGTATAAACATACATCTATGTGTGCATATACAAACACAGACAAAACAAAAAAAAATACTACTGAGTTGATACACTTTTCTCTCCTCCCACTGCTCTTCCCATGAAAAATGTTATGATACTTTATATTTTACTACATATTACAATAAAAATTATTTTACATACAGAAATACTGGTGTAGTTTTCTTGCTTTGTCCCTGAAAGTGATATTACATTTTCTGATATGACCCAGCTTTACATATATTATATTCCCCATTCCCATTGGCATCCATCAGTATGCCAGGAATACAAGCTACTACACATAAAGAAGTAAAGTGCAGTAAGAGAAGGGATCTTCACTGGCTGTTCAGTTAGGCAGAATACAAAAGATTAGCCTTTCTGTTTCTAGACACTCCTCAAAAGTCATAGTCAACCAAACAACATTTACAGTACTCCTCAGTACACTGCATCCATTTACTGTGTGTACATTATTCTCACTTGCCTTCAGGGAGTGTGTGTTGAATTCTAAACACTTACACTGCTGAATTTCCGCACTAGAAGCATTGTGTACAGTGATGGCTTCTGAATGCACATACTAGCCAGGATTTACTTTTATATTCATTTTGCATACTTTTTTTCTTTTTTTTTGAAGGAAAATGCAGTTTGTACAGACTGCTAACCTTACTTTGAAATGAGTACTGCTACATCTGAAAACAGTGGCTGTCAGCCTGGCATTTTTATTTCATCATATAATTTATTTTCTTGCCAGTAAGGCTAAGAGCAAGGGATACAAATTATCTGATGTAAAATTATTAGCTGAAGATAGGTGTCATGCAAATATTAAATCATCTAGCCTATTTGTATATTGGCAGATAACCTGCTAGAGTCATCTAAATTAGATTTAAATATTCAATGTATAAGGGAAGCAGCAAAGCATACCATGATAAAACAAGGATCCTGAGGATTTCTACATCATTACATTTCAATTTTGGTTGGTGGAGGAGCAAATGAAACCTGAATTAAGCTCTTCTACAAACTTGTAAGTTGGTAGAACTTTTTCAAATCTTCATTACATTTTAATTATCTGTCATATTTCCAAATAGCATATAGCAATAATTTATCTCTAGATGCATTAACTCAGAAAAAATATTGTATGACTGAATCTCAAGACTTTCAGAGTAGATAGCAATCAAAGTTTTTTCAGATTCTAGATATGCTATGTTAACACATTTAATTTTTCAGGGTTTGTTCCGTTAAATTTCCCTTTGTGTGCTTCCAGTAGAAGTGTACAGTGTGTATGTCGTACTCCTAATAGTCAGACAAGAATGAGAGCAGCAGAGAGAATTTTTTGTCAATAGAAGCCATTTTTCTAGAGTCTAAAATAAACAAATATGAATAAGATTGCTCTTTGAAGTGATCAAATAGAGCTGTATTGTATTTTCTTGTGTGTTCAATTCCCAAGTGAATGAATTACTTACATTAAACCCCAAATATTGAGAAATTAGACAAATATATGCATTAGAAATATATATAATTAGAAAATATTATATATAATTGGACTACTATATCTAATTGGAATATAATATAGATTATTAGTATATAACAGAAAAATATTATCTAGATATAATTAGAAAAATATAATACAAAACCAATAAGATAATTACTTAGATCAGAAAAAAAAAGTTAAGAACAGACTTTACTAGAAGTATTATTCACCAGAAATACTATTTTACTCTTCATTTTCTCAATATAACCACTTAGATGTAGATGACCTCAATAAGTGCCTTGCCCAGTCCATTGCCCAGACTCATAGGCCAATTAATATTGTGTGTTCTGAGCCCTGTAGAGACCTACAAGGTAGAAGGGAATGACCTGCACATGCTTTTCTGATTTCAGTTTCAACCACAGAAACATCTTCCCAGCTGAGTCAGTCATTCACTATATGTTGGCAGCACTGAACAGCCCTCAGCTTGCTTTGTGGTGAGATGATGTGAGTTCATTTAACAGAGGAAGGAAATAAACTCTGCCTTGATCAGAAAGCATTTCCTTTTGCAAGCAGATGTTCAGTCACTAGAAAAATTGTATTTTATCTCAGGGGAGTGTTGTGTGCCCAGAGAGGCTGTCTCATTTCTACAGTCATCGCCAATTTACTCTCTTTGTTCCTGTGTTACCAGCCAAATATAAGGTTCACCATGCCAGACGCCACAGGAACTGAATGTTGTACATCTAGCAGCTATCTCTCAGTGCAGCCACATACCAAGGATAGATGCAATGCACAGGTAATGGCCAGTGTAAGCTCTAAAAAAGAGCAGCTTCCATCCGAGACACACTTAACATAGCTCCATCTGGTACCACTGCTTACTGCTAATCAGCTGGCAGAGCAGTGGGAACTGGCTGGAAGGGCTGCAGCATCCAAGAAGATTACTTAGCATGAATTATAAACTTGGCTACCTACAATTTCACACCCTGCGAGATGCTCTGGGGATGATTATTGCCCGTAGCAGTTGGCTATCTACGTAGTCGTAGAATGACTCACTTTTTTATTAAAGCAAATTAAGAGATGGAGGTTTATTGAGTGTTGGGCAATACACCAATAAGTGAAATAAGGTTTCCTTGTAGGGAGGACTGGATGCCAGTACTGGACCAGAATTCGATTTGAACACACCATCTAGAGTTTCCCTGGCAAAAGAGAAGTGTGTAGAACACAGAAAAGGAAATTATATATTCTCAGGAAGACCTTTATTTTTCCAGTGACAATCAATGTTTGTGCATATGCCAGCAGAAGAAAAGGAGAGGAAGAGTCCTGAAGTAAAACCACAGAAAATGTTCATTATAAGAAGAGGTCCTGCCACACAATATTTTAATTACACGCAGTCTAATACACAGTGCTGACAGTGGGAAAGGGGTCCTTTTAGATACAGGTAAGCTCCTGAAATGTCTTATGCCCAACTGAGGATCCGAGTCAGTCAACATGGAGTTTTACATTATAAAGCACAGTGACTGAAGGACCAACTGCTACTGCTGGGTGGTTTCCAATAGAAATTTGAAATTTAATGGCTAGTAACTGTTTTCATGGCTGAGGGAAAGAATCTTACTCAGATTTCTTAGCAATTTAAAAAGAAAATTAAGAATAGCATAAAAAGAAAAGAAAAAATAGAAAGAAAGAAAAAAAAACGAAAATAAAACCACCTAAGGAATGATGTGAATCCTAGTATTAGAAAACACCAAGGTGCAGGCTGGGATTAGCTTATCACAACAGTCTTCCTGGTGTGAAGGCCTTCATTCTGGGATTTTTATCATCATCTATTATTACTAACAATTTCTGTGATAAAGACTCTCAGTTCTGTGTATTATATTCTCTAGTTTTCACAGCAAAATGTAACACTTAACCTTGTATTCTCAAAGACTGGAGCATGACTGATAAGAGACTATAAAAGGAAGAGGGAAAAGAAATCTCTATGTTAATGAGATAGCTCAGTTAACATATAACAGCATAATATGTGATTTTATACTACTTATGTTTAAACATTTATTACAAACTTTTAAAATTCAAAGCAACCAAATCTAAACACATGTAATTAAAAAATGTTTTTCTATTCCTTTCTTAAAGGTATATACAGGAAACATGCTTAAAAACTAAATATTTCATTTTCTAAGTTAACATTACCAAAATCTAAGAGCATAGAAACAGATAAGGAATATGTCCATATTTAAGAAGGGAAACCAGTCATCCCACATTTCAGTCCCTGGAATGATGCTAGAATGAATGATTACAAGCAATTCACATGCAAGTAGGAAATTAGTAAGATTATTAAAAGTGCAGCAAATGTGAATTCTTCAGGCAAAATAGCATATCAGGTCTCCTGCATTAGTTGGAGGGAAATACTAGGTTTTTTATGTAACTAAATTAAATAGAAAGTGTAGTTAAAAAAAATTTAACACTTGAAATGCATTGTACATACCTTAGAAAGCAAGTCTGGAATTTAAAAAGATTTTTGTGAACTTGAGATCTGGTATAAAATCAGTCAGATGAAATTCAGTAAAGATAAATGCAAAGACCTACATTTGGAAAGGAGGTATCAAATACAAGAATGGAAAATGAGCAACTACTAACTGGGCTGAAGTGCTGCAAAAAGGAATTAGATGTTGAGTGCATTAGATAAAACTGAGTGTGAATCAAAACTGCAAAGCTGTTGCTAATCACCATGGCAGGCACCTACCTTTGTGGGATGTGCTGACAAGAATGTTATATGTAAGACACTGATGACAGCTATTCTGATGTACTCATTCTAGGGAGCTATCCTTTGGAGCGCACGTCCAGCTTTGGGTGTAGCAGTTAAAGATTTAAGCAAATGTATAAATGAAAAAAATACGGTGCATTATGAGGAGGGACTGTAATTACAGCCTGCTTTAATCCAAAGGAAACTAGTTTTCTGTTAAGAAAGTGCTAGAACAACCGTTTTCTGGGACCACAGGTGAAAAATTAAAGCTTACTGCAAATACAGTAGAAAGGGTAAAGGCTGACTTGTAAAGGTTATAAAATCTCTACTGGAAGATTTAAAGTGCAAACTAAACAGTAGTAGCAGGGATAAATCTAAGTACACTTAATGCTACTTCAGACCAGGAAGACAGATAACATGATCCCTTCAGGTTCCTTTCAACTCTCCTCTTCTTTTATGCCAAATACATATACCATGCATGCTCTAATTGCAGTCACAATTAGATCCATTTCTGGATATGATTTAGCAAGAGTTGCATAGCTCCTCAGAGAATTCTGAACTAATAAAGTTAATCTGACTGGTAGAAAACGCCATAAAATTTTAAAGATACAAAAGCACATAAAATTCATGTTGCAACATTTTTCTTACAGATTTGGTTACATAAATTTTTTACTGATTTTTTTTACGGCTTTGAATTTTTTTCTTTGGAAATACCTAACCTCTGAATACAGTTTTTCTGTTAACTATACTTGGTTAGCTACACTTAAAAAACTTAAAGCAATGTATTTTTCTTTGACTTTGTCATAGTTTAGCCTGGATCGGGACCAGACTATGCAGTCTCTCTCTCACTCTCCCCACTCTCCGAGAGAATAGGGGGAGATAATATAAGAAAAAAGGCTCGAGGTTTGAGGGAGAAATTCTTAAAGTTACCGTCATTGTCAAAACAGACTCGACTTGGGGAAAACTATTCATTTATTACTAAAAAACAAGCAGGATAATGAGACAGAGAACAGGATAACCTCCACCCACGCCTCCCTCTTCCTGGGGTTAACATTATCTCTGCTACCTTCCTCCTTCCTGAGAGGCACAGGGGGGAAGAGGGAATGGGGGTTACGGTCAGTTCATCACATGTTGTTTTATGCCACTGCTTCATCGTCAGGGGAAGAACTCCTCACATTCCTCCCTTGCTCCAGCGTGGGGTCCCACCGACAGACTGAAGTCCTTCAAACTACTCTGGCATGGGTCCTCTCTTGCACGGGGTGCAGTCCCTCCAGAACAACTGCCCCAGCGCAGGCCCTCCACGGGCCACAGCCTCCTTCAGGCATCCACCTACCCCAGCTTGGGGTCCTCCATGGGCTGCAGGTGGATCTCTGCTCCTCCATGGACCTCCATGGGCTGCAGGGGGACAGCCTGCTTCACCATGGTCATCACCACGGGCTGCAGGGCAATTCTGGCCAGGAGCGACGTTTCTCCTTCCCCCTCCTTCTTCACTGACCTGGGCGTCTGCAGCCATTCCTGTCACAAGAAATTCTTCACAACAGGCAGGAAGATGCCTCTCAGGTTCTCTTAACATCTCATCTCCTCTCCACTTCTTGCAGCCGGACCGGGCCGAGTCAGGCCCAGACAGCTGCCCAGTGAGAGGCCAGAGAGTGAGGGCCGCAAGGCCCACAAGGTTCGCGCCTCCCCCTCTCAGTCGCCACTTCAGCTTCTTCACATCTTCTTCTTTCTTTTTTTTTTTATTTATCCCCTTCTTAAATACGTTATCGCAGAGACGTTATCAGGGAACATTCTGCTACCAATTGTCTCGGTCCTAGGCCCAGCCAAGTCGACTGGACAAAGGAGAATCAACTTCTAGCACCTTCTTACAGAAGCTGCCACCGTAGCCCCCCCTCACTAAACAAAACCAACAGAATAGAATAAGGTTCTTAACCAATAGGCAATCCCTGTTGGGGAGAAAACAGGTTCAGCCCGTCGACTGATCCCAAAAGTTATGATGGAGGCTTCCCTAATTTTATCCTGTGGTCCATTTACTTTTATGCTGTTTCTTATAGTAACATGGAGTTTGAGTGATTCTAGTCAGATATTCTTTTATTGCTGATTGATGTAAAATACTCTCACCTCATTTCTTAAAAGTATAGTAAAATATATATAGGTTGCATTTCCAGTAAGGGGTGGTGTCACTTTGGAGGCAGGTAGCCTTTGGGATGGAGGTATGTTTTAGCATTATAATGAGATTATAATGAGCAAAGTTCATCCAAAGGATACAATTTTGCCACAATTGCTGTCTCAGCAACTGACATTCTTCTTGTTTGACAGCTGTGATGCAGTTTATCAGCTACTATACAGATTACCAGCCACTAAGTACCATGAAGTTCCCACCCCTGTAGGTAGTATAACAGAGTTTGGCTGCAGTGTCTTCACTCCACTCCACTCTCCATTCTGTTCTCCTTAGCATATGTTTAGGGAAGCAGAGTGTGGTGTCTAGGGAGTTCCAGTAGCGAGCATGCCAACCACATTTCATGCTGTAAGCAGCAACTGCATTTTACCCTACAAAGTCCTTCATTAGGAGGGACCTTAGAGAAACTATTTTCCCCCCTAGTCATTGTCCCACAAAGACTAATGAAGCCTACTGAACTTATACAGTGAAATAGAGATCTTTACACTTTCTAATTAATATTTTCATTAGGGTAAAAAGTAAGACATTAATATGCTTCTTGGTGACAAACCCTGGGAGTGCAGTTTAGTATCTGGATATGTTAGTCTGTCTAAATATGTTTACTTGTGTGCTGAATTTTGAAGTTTTCACTTTCTTCACAATACTTAAACCATTGGTGCAATCTATACAGAACAGGTACTAATAATTGCACCATTCATATTAAAGGAGAACAGATTAATGCTTTTCTTTTTTTACTACTTTTATGCCCAAGCTGATCCTCCTTGTTTTACTTCCATCAAGAATGATTTTTCTTTTGGAGTATATTCTCATTTTTGCATAACAATTTTCCTTTCATATTTCACGCAGCAGCTGGATCAAAGACTTTTGCTTATTCCTCTGATCACTTTTCTATTCAGTAAATTGGCTCAGGTTTACAATATGTGTCTTTTCATATAAAGAAAAATCACACCTGGATTAGTATAATTTGATCTAAGTTGAGAAGGAAAACATGTGGTTTTCCAATATGCAATAATATTTTAGAAAAGATTTTATAAGTGGCGTTTGAAAACAATGCAGCCATATAGTTGCAGCATTCACCTACGGGAAACATCCTGTATTGTCTATAACTTTTGTGCAAGACCAAACTAGTCATTTTCCATTTGAGTGTCATTCCATAACCTAAATTCTGATTCTTAAAAGAGCCCATAAGTTTGACACTAGTGAAATATGAAATTTAGATAGAAACCTTCCTAGGATGATAGCTTTGACAGCTCCCTAATTATTTCTCCTGTTGTTATTCTCCTGTTAAAATCAACATATTGTTGTTAGGTTATGGAAAAAAACTTAAACATTTAAGCATGCTTATTATTAGCTTACTGACAGCTATAAAATGATTTGTATCAGAGAAACAGATTCTTGTTTAACTTACTTCTTACTCAATTATTCAGTAGCATTAAGATTTTTCAACAGCAAAAATTTTCCTTTGTCTCTTTTTATGATTATTATTTATTTAAGGTTTGAGATGATTATTTATTTAAGGTGTTGCTGTTTTCTCACTGAAAAAGTTTTAGCATAAGTCCAGCATTTGAACTGTTTCATTTACCTAAAATAAATTTAATCCTTTTTCATATTTTTTCATCTTTTTGTGAAGAAATAACTTATGATATTGCTTCAGGTTTTTAATTGAATTTTTAGACTGAGAGAAAAGTACTTTCCTTCTAATCCTGTGAAGCTAGAGTAATAAGTTTGTGTCAGATACAATCTTTCTTTTATCCAGGAAATAAAAACTTAATTTGCAGCACTTGTTCATGTATTTACATTTACCACCTTGAACAGTAAGAACTGCTCACAGTGAAAAAAGTTAAGCTGTGTGGCAGTTTTTGCAAGACTGAGCTTATCAAAGATATTGTGATGATTCTGACATCTTTTGTGGTTTTCCATCTTCTGTGTTTAAAGATAGCTAAATAAATCAGAGCTTCTCTATTCTTTTTATTAAAAAATAGTACAAACACAATTCTGGATCTTGGAGCATTTTTAGTGTATATTTTCACTCTATTTTTCACATCTTTTCCAGAAGAGTTAGAATAATCCTGGTCTGTGTGTGGTGGCTATGCAGTATTCTATTACTTCACTTGTTCAATTCTGGCTAGTACTACAAATTTTGTAATCACTTGTAAAAAATAACCTTTTAGATATTCCATTAGAAAATGTTTTTACTTGGTTTAAAAATATTGATTTTTTCCCCATTCTTTATAAGGATCATTGGTATACTGCTGTTCCTTCCTCAGCTGGTATCAGAGTTTTTTATTATCATGCCACTGTTTTACCTATAGGCATTCCTTCTTTGTGAGACATTTGTTACATACAACAGATTTATCTATTTCTTAAAATATAATTAATGTATTCTGCATCCATATAAACAAGGGGAAACTATTATTTCTCTGTACCTGACCATTTCAGCAACAAAGCCAGGAGGTATTTTTATATAAAAATACTGTGGCATTTCCATTCCCATGGTCTATAAATTCTCTTCTTTTCCTGTTGCAGTGTGAACTTCCTTGCACACAATCTGCCACTCATACTTTCTAGGGCCAATTATCACGAAGTGTAATGAATAAGAGAGAGTAATTACGGATGTAATATTACTGCCCTCTCTCATTTAATATTCAGAGGTACTTTTAGCTCCCTTAACAAGCCATAGTAACAATATTTTTAACGGAGGGATACTCAGAAAGGAAATGTGAACTAGAAGTAGTCTAAAGTGGTAAAACTGCCTACAGTAATAGTGAGTCAAGACTTCTATAATCCAGCGAGCTTTATGCTGTTTTTTCTGTAGATCCAGTCAGCTTGGATTTTACACCTCGGGAAGAACAAGTGACAACAAGTTTTCATTTCTTGTAAGTTGTAGCATACCTGTGGTGCAAACCCTTTAATACAATTAATGAGTTAAGCAAATGAGATCTTAAAGATAGTTCAGTTGACTGATTTCAGAAAAGAACACAGGAAAATTGCTTTGTATCTTAAAGTACCTAACCCTCTAGCAATTGGAGCACAGGCTCCAATTTTACTTACATACTTTACAAATTTATGCCACAACCTTATTGTATCACATTATCAGAACCCAAGACTAAATATTTATACAATATATTATTTATCCTTGTAGGTTCAGACAACAGACCATCTCTACAGTATGCACAACTGAGGCACCTTCTTCAGAGCTGTTCAAGGGATTGCCCCTCTTGGTTTACACTATAGCAAAAATATGGCCATAACTAACACACATCTCAGAAAGAAAGGTACAAACAGTGGAAGATTGGCAATACTCCTGCTTACCAGTTGTGATGGAAATACAAGACCCACCTAGCCCAATCTGATCCTCTCTTCTGGTCAATATTGGGCTGTTAGGAAAGAGCAAAAAGCAGGCAAGTCTACAGTCCTACTTGCTGTAGGCCCTTCAAAAAATCTGCAAGGAATTTCTCATAACAGAAGTCTCTGTTCTTCTCTGTTTTTCAGTGTGGGACCACAAATGTGAAATGCAAAATAATCTGTGAACTGATGATACATAAATGCCACAAAGTGATCTACTAATTTTCTTTTCCAAATAAAGGTGAATTATAAGTAGGATTATTAGCATCACCCATTGCAGAAGTTGTCCAACTTTTTTCCAGAACACTTGATTCAACTGCAGTGTCACTGTACAGGTCTCCAAAACTTATATTTGTATAGGCTTACTCCAGGCTTGGGCTGATCAGGACATTGCTTACACCAAAACTTTTCCAAATCTCTCTGGTTCCAGTGAGACATCTGGACCAGATTACGGAGCATTCTGTTCTTCCCATAGCCCATCTATCTTTACTACACAGTAGCGCCCGCACCGAGTTCAGCCAGTCTAGGACTCCAAATGCACCAAAAAATAAGCTCATTACCTGAACCCCACTTATCCTGCACAAATAAGGCAGACATTTGGCAGAAAAGATTATTTAGTATCCTATACTTAAGAAGTTACCTTTACATGTGTACAAATAAAATGGCTAAAACAAGGTAATTTTAATTCTGCATTTCCCAGCTTTTTAGTGATTGCTTTATTTTTCTGCTTTAATAATTCTGTTCTCCTAACTTTACACATGTATTGCAAGACACTTCAAATAAAAAAGAACAAAGTGGGCCTTAATCTTAAAATACGCTCCAGATATGTGTAAGTTTCTCAGCCTTCTGTGTGGTAGGCATGCATGATGCTCCTGGGGGGATGAGTCTAGGGAGAGAGGGAGGGATCTTTTAAAAAAGCATAAGAATGTCTGTTATTAAATTTATAGAGATTGTCTGGACAGTCTTAACTTCCAAGTTACGTTTTATCCCGCAGGTTTTGGAAGTGTGCCAAGCAAATTTCAATGCATTCTTGCTAGAATAGCTTTAAACTTGTTTGTGTAACAGGTTATTGGCTTTAAGGGGTTGTGTTACTCCTACACAAAAGTAACAGAAAATGAAAATGGTAACAACAAATCAATAACTGAATTCACACTAGGAATACTGTGAACCTTAGACAAGTAATGAGATGCTTAACTTCAAATATTGCCAAAGTCAGAAGTAGCCAAATGTAAGTTAACTATTTTTTTTTTTTTAAAAAAAGAAAAAGTAAAGAGATTCTGGGCATAGAAAAATAGCATAATTGTATTCTATTGCATGATACATTACAGAAGAAAAGGAGAGATGAGAATAGTAAGAAATAAAGAACATACGTTTAGATTCCTGTAATCTCCCTGAAGACTGAAAGTTTCTATATTAACCAGAAACTAAAGTAATGAAATTAATCCTTAGATCTTGTAAAAATCAAGGTGACTTCATCAAACCAAATACTACATTGAAGCTTCAGTTTCAGCATTGGTAATTAAGAACTGAGGTAAGTTTGCTGGATGTCTGAACACAAGGCTGAGAATTAACAGCAAGCCATTGGCCTCCACACATACTTTTATACTAATAAGTATGATAACAGAAGGTGGTCAGTAATAACTAAATATTTGAAAGCTTTAAAAACTGTTTTTGCCAACCTCTGCTTTCAACAAAACTTTTGGATCTTAACTTCTTATAAAAGCTTATATCAGTTAACTCATTCTCTTTGAAAGCAGCTAGACGCCTTAATTAAACATACATACAAGAACATAATTTCCAGCTTTTCACTGTCATAATAGACAATATAGTTACAAAACATAATTATCAATTTTCAAAGGTGATAATGACATGTGGGATATGTTTCCTTTTCATTGCTGTTTTAATTGGCTACAGATATTTTGTTTAATTTGTTTTCTACCCATAAGAGATGCGGATTATGTTAACAGAAAGCCAAACTCTCATTGAGTTCAGAAAAATTCATTGGACAGATTCTGACAAAGCTGTCTTCTTTGGTTTTTTGTGGTTTTTTTTTTTTTTTTCATCCTGGGATAGATGGGGAAGAATTCTGACTTCTTTTCTGTCTTGAGTATTGTTCTAACGCTGTCTTTATAGTAACAATATATTACTTGAAAAAAAGTAATGTAAATACTGTTCTGTAGTTCATCCAACAAAAAGAGTTCTAGTGCAACTAACAGTGATAGATACACAAGGAAAAGTTACACAACTGCACACTCCACTACCTGTACAAAGTAAGCAGTATAAAGCTATTGTCAATAATTGTCACCTAAAAATCCTTATTCTCTACAGAAAGTCTCCTTTAAAGATATTGATTATTAGAAAGCCCTGGGACAGTGAGAGACTTAACTCCATGTCTGTAATTTAAATGAATGAAGAAATTGACAATTCTGTCTACAGACAGCGTTCATTTTAACACAGATTAATTTTTATATGTGGGGAATATGAGTCCTGTACCTTGAAAGGAAAATATATGTAAAATAAATGAACAAGCTTACTCAAGAGGAGCTTTTTGATCTCTCGGATTAAAAAGGGTCATATAAATATACTGGTTTTCCAGAGCCTGTACTGGTTTTCCAGAGCCAACAGTAGAGAACTGTAGTTTTGACAGCACATATATCACTGTAAGAGAGGGTTTCATCAAAAAAGTTTTTGGGGTCAAGGCCCTGCTATATCACTAAAAGGTTCTTAGTGCCCGAGTAAAAATCAAGCCCCCAACTAGTACACAGCAAACTGTATTGTTCTACTAAAAAGTCAAAAGCAGTAATTTTAGTTACAGTATTTCTTCGCCATGCTAAAACAAAGACAAAGAAGGTTTCATTATTTAGGATCAATTAGAGACAAAAGTAATTCATCTAACAATTTCATTCCTTTCAGCAATGTTTAAGATCCTAAAAACAAGCCAATCAATTCTACTCCTCACCCCCAAAAAGTCAAATCCATTCACTAATTTCATTCTTATTTGCAATAAAAACAAATTAATTAGAACAAGCTCCTTTGCAAGACATCAAAAGCAATTCCTTCAATTATTTCTTTCCAATCTGCAATAAAAAATTCATTAACCTCAGCTTCATTCTGAAATTTCAAAGCAATTTATTCAATAACTTCATTTTAATTCACAAACAAGTTAATTACCCCAGGTCCTGTTCCACAAAGTTTTTCTAAGATAACTGCTTCCCTTAATTGACTACACATGCCTTTCTCCATCTTGAAAAGCTATGAATTTGCCTCTCGAACCATTTGAGATGCTGGCTGTGATCAAAGGGCTAGATCCTGAAACAGTACTTGCTGTGCACCAAGGGATTTACATCAGTCACCTTTCAGGATCAGCCCCAAACTGAGCTGTTCCTCACAGTTGCTGTAGTCTCAAACCAAAATTTACAGTGAAAATTGCTCTAGGTTTCATGAGTAAACAGCAAAGCAAGGCTTTATGTTTCTATCTGCAGTTCTATTATGTTAGCATTGGTGATGTGGAAGCATCGGCGCTGCAAGTCACATTAAGATATTAGCAGTATGTACTATAGCTGGATTAATTTTCCCTCTCTAGTATTTCACAGAAAAATTAAATGTATTCATAAAAGTTACAAGACCTTGTAATGTTTTTGCTATTTAAGCCTGATACTACATACCCATTTCCCTATCAAAATGAAGCTTTTACAAATTCCTGTACACGATAAGTGACAAAAGTTTTACCTTTCAAAAAGTCATTCCTATTGCCTCTAATATATGTTTAATGCCATTAAGATGATTAAACCATATAGAAGAACCTTGAACAGCATATCTATATATACCCTTGCCTTAAAAGACCCATGATCATAGAATCATAGAAGCATAGAATGATTAGGGTTGGAAGGGAGTTGCCTTTGACATTCCTGGCCAGACTCAATTCCATCAGGGCTTCAGCCTTCCTAACCTGATCCCTGGCCACTCGGACAACCTCTGTGTAATTCTCCCAGGCTGTCTGTCCATGCTTCCATCCTCTGTAGGCCTCCTTCCTGATTTTCAGTTTGTCCAGGAGCTCCTTGTTTAACCACACAGGCCTCCTGGTGTTTTTGCCTGACTTTCTCTTCATTGGGATGCATCACTCCTAAGCTTGGAGGAGGTGTTCTTTGAATATCAAACAACTCTCCTGGGCCCCTCTTCCCTCCAGGGCTGTATCCCATGGGACTTTACTCATCAGATACCTGAAGAGGCCAAAGTCTGCCCTCCTGAAGTCCAGGGCAGAGAGCTTGCTGCATACCCTCCTTGCTGCCCCGAGGATCTTGAACTCCACCATCTCATGGTCACTGCAGCCAAGGCTGCTCTTGAGTTCCACAGGCTACCCTTGAGTTCCACAATCTCTCAGGCAGATTCATTCATGTACAGAGCATTATTTTAATTGGGAATACTAAAGACTGTAAAGTGTTGAAAAATCAAATTGATAACCTAGAAAAGAGAACTCCTGCAGAAACAAAAGATCAACGGGAGTTTTTGGACACATTACAATAAGAAAAACTAATGTTTATTATTTGCACTGTATTACAATGTTTTGTGATACAGTATATCAGATCCTTCTGGTGAAGTTGCAGTCTCTTCCTACTTCTACTGCCTTGATTGAAAGCGAAGGTTACAGTGAATAGATATTTATCACACTGCAGTGCCTTTTACCCAAACTCTCACACTGATTTATGAGCTACCTGGTAATCATTTCACTCAGCACTGAAATCTGGTGACATTTTCTGCATAAGTCAACAGTACTCTGCAACAGTAAACAACAGCACTGGATTGCCTGCCAAGGCCTGCCAGTCCCTTGACTGCTACCTCCTGCTATTTTTCCATGTGCGCACCAATAATACACCAGGAGTAACCTGGACAGTATTAACAGTGACTATAGAGCCCTAGGAATGATAGCCAGGGGTACAGGGACCCGGGTGGTGTTTCACTTAATCCTTCTAGTGAGGGAAAAGGGTTATTAAGAAAAAGGCACTGATGATGTGTGTCAACAATTGCAGAGCTGATCTCAGCAATAGGTTTTGGTTTCTCTGACTGTGAGACTCTGCTTGAACATCAAAAACTATTTAGGAGACATGGGATCCACCTCACTGAGTGAGACAAAGGTATCTTTGCCAGCAGGATGGCTGATCTGGTAAGGTGGGCTTTAAAATGGGAATGTCAGCAGTGGAAGTTATCAGCAGCCCTCTGAGGGAGTGATGGACAAGGTTAACAAATGAAGAACCTGGAGCAATATGAATGAATACAAAATCAACAAAACTGGTCTTAGGAGTACTGAAATCTAGCATTTGCATATAAGTAAATGTGAAGTAACTACAAGACACTATTATGGGTAAAAAAGAAAAATAAAATCAAAACCCAAACCCAAAACAGGATTTTCTGGAAAATCAGCATGTCAGAGTGCCTCTTTGAAGTGCCTGCACAGTAATGCACACAGCATGGGGGAATAAATACAAGGAATTAGATACCTATGCACAGTTGTAGGGCTGCAATCTTGCTGGGATCACAGATGTGGTGGCATGGCTCATATGATTGGAGTGCTGCAATGGAGAGATAGGCTATAGGCTTTCTGACAAGGAAGAATAAGTGGATAATGCCTTCTACAGGCAGCTAGAAGTTGCCTCATGTTCACAGGCCCTGGTCTTCCTCGAGGACTTCATCGACCCTGTTGTCTGCTGGAGGAACAACACAGCAGGGCATAAGCAATCCAGGAGTTTCCTGTAGGGCATCAACAAAAACTTCCTTATGGAAATACCAGAGGAAGCAACAAGATCTTCTCTGCTGGACCTGGTACTCACAAACAATAAAAAACTGGTGATGGATGTAAAAGCTGGTGGCAGGCTTTAATGAGAGTATTTAACAAGTCTCTATCACGAGTACTTTACCCCAGTGACCAGGAAATAAGGTAGGTGTCAAGAGGCCTACATGGATGAACAAGGGGTTCCTAACAAAATAAAGAAGGTCAAAGGAGGGACAAGAAACCTGAGAGGATTATAGAGAGACTATCTCAGCATGTAGAAGAACGCATGGCTAGGAAAACCAAAATCTGGCTCAAACTGAAAGAGGCAAGAAATGCCAAAGGCAACAAGAATCGCTTCTCTAAATCCATAAGTGGAAGAGAGAAGAGTAGAGAAAATGTAGGCCCATTGCTGAATGTGGCAGGAGGCCTGGTGCTACAGGATATGAAAAAGGCTGAGGTACTGAATCCTTCCTTTACCTCAGACTTTACACACAAGCCTGGCCTTCAGCAGTCCCAGAGTTGAACCAAGTGGACTCCAGAAGTCTCTTGCAACATCAGCCCGTCTGCTGTGATTCTGTGATTCTGTGAATGTTAGTGCAGTGAGGTAGAGATCAGGGAGTTTTGCCTGGCCTGGCTCATTTACCCTAGAATCTAAACTGATTTTGGAGGCCTGGGAGGTTAGCTAGAAGTGTGCATAGCTGGTATATGGGATACAAGGTGACAGACTCCCTGGAGTGCAGTTGGACCAAAAAGAGTCCTGAAAGGAGATGCCACCTAGCAGGGCTGCCAAAAACTTGGCAGTTACACTACATGTGCAACACATGTTGTCACTGGCCCGAGGTTATTTTGTAGTGGCAGGAGCTGGTGTAAAATCTGCAGTGAACTATGGCATCAGAGACCATCTTACTAATTTTAAGAAAGGCTGTCTTCAGTTTCTCCCTAGCTTCTAACACCTAGGCTATGATCAGGCACTGACAGCCAGTGTCTGCCCAATGTAAATACAAATTACTGTTTTGCAGGATTCACTGGTGTAATTTTAGATTAACTGTGTTGTTAATGGAGTTAGAGGACAACACAGCACATGTAAAGATATCCATATGTATTCCAACCATTAACTTATAATTTCTAAAAGCTTTTGGCACAGTAGAAACAAAGCTACAAAGCCAACCTACAAGGTGCTGCCAGTAAAAGATATGACAGGACAAGGCACAGGAAAAAATAATCCATGCAAAGAACGTGTGCTGCTTTTGCAAACTTGACTAATAAAACTCTTTTTGCCATAGTGGCACATATGGTTATTGTCATTGAATTTTATCAACTTTTTCTTACATGTACATCCTAGGCCAGAAACTTAACCAGGAAATTTCTTTTTTCTTTATTTTGGCTTTCCTAACACTGCAACTGTCAGTCATTACAATGACACAACAGCCTAAAATCTACACATAGAATGCAGCAGCAGTTCATGTTATTTATTGATAGTAAAAGAGAAGCCAGAGACCTAACACTGTTAAATTAGTGTTCAGCAACTGTGTTTCTTACTTCTGATATTTACTCTCAATGCATGTTCAATGGTGACAACCCCATTTTTCATCCTTATGTTGAATGATTAGTATTTATGAAAATGAACATGTAAGATACACAGGGTTTTTTTGTACCTGACCTCATTTGTCAGGAGATGAGATCATTCAATGCAATTAAGGTGATGACAGAGATAGATAGTAAATGATCATTGTTATAGTTTCTTTTTAGTACTGACACACATTATAGAATAAGATGCATTATCTTAAAATGTCTGTGGGAATAACAGTAATGAAATGTCAGTTATATGGAGTTCACCATCACCTTGTTTTCTTATTACCAAGAATGAATACTCTGACAGAAAAGAAAAGGAAGGGGAAGGGGGAGGGGGAGGGGGAAGGGAAAGGGGAAGGGAAAGGGGAAGGGGAAGGCAAGGCAAAAGACATCAAACACACCCCCAACTGACATTCAGATTGAAATATCAAGGGAGATTCATGCCAGTTATCCTAAAAACAATGAAAGTTTGTGTTTTCACTTGCTTAAAATGCTTTTAATTGCTTATTACCTTGAGCAAACACTTGAGTTTTTCCTTTTTTTTTTTTAAACTTACTACTTTCAATTCTTGTGCTTTGTCAGGATCAGGATGAAAATTAAAGGCTGATGATAGCATTAATGACAAAACAAACCAACTTTTGACATCTTTAGTTTGAGAATAAATGAATAAATTCAGGTGATTTTCAAATAAGCTAAGCATTGTCAAGGCATACTGAAAGATTTTGTAGAGCAGTTAAATGAAGTTTTAATTTTAGATGCCCATATAACCTGGCTAGATTTCTTTCTTATTATATCTTTTTTTTTAATATTTCTTTCCATCAAATTTAGCTTACATCTTTCTGAAAGATATATGCTCAGGATCCAACATTAATTGTACTAGAGTGAGTAGAGGGAATAAAAATCGTGGTAGGTCCCAAAAGAAAGTCTATAATCAAGCATGAAACATCATTGTATTGGGCTTCTGTACATGAAAGTACACTAAAAATTAACTGAAGCATAGTTTAGTCCCTCTCTCTCTCTTGCTGTTTCCTACTTCCTTCCAGCAATTCCAGTGTCACCTGTTTTTCTCTAGCCTCCCGAGCCTTTGTTTATTTTCTGACAAATAGCACTATTTCTTAGAGAGGATAAAACTGTTTTCCTTATTTTTTTTTTCTTTTTATGATCTGGTGACTAGAACACTTTATGTTGGAGGTAAGAGGTCAATAGTTATTGTAGTAAGGTTTAAAGAAAACAGGAAAAAATGTATCTTTCTCAAGATTCAGAGCCCTTCCCATCCTGGCTAAAATTGAGGCTTATATTTCTCTTCAGGTTTTACCTGTTGGCAATAGCCAGTTACATGCTGATTTTGACAAATGTCTCTTTGTGGAGGGAAAGTAATCTTAAGAGTCATGGAGCCTATTTCTGGAGTTTTGTAAACACATGTCAGCATGAATTACTCTTTTGAAACATATACTGGTTACTATATATTCCACAAAGGTTTCAAGAGCTTGTATGGATGGTATGTGTTCCCTACTGTACTTTCCTGTGGCTTAATCATGAGCCCATACCGGTTTCTGAAGAATTAAGTTTAAGACTGGTATTTTTTTTAAGTGATGAAATTACATGTTATTTGGAACCTGAGTGTCTCAAATGACAACTAGGAGGACTTTGTCAGTATGATTATTTTATTCATTAAAAATGCAGATAAATTTTGAAGGGCATTTTTTAAATGCCCATCTGGGAGGATTCAAATGAAAATTTCATTATTCAACTTTATGACAGCTGTACATTACAGTAGGCCTTCCATCTCCCTCCTGACTTGCCTTGTTTAAGAAAAAGACAGAAATACTTCAAGAAAAACCTACATATGTATATGGACACTTATGGAGCATTTTTGTTGCAAGCTATGTTTGAACCATGTAAGCCATAGAAGAAAAACACAGGGAAAGACTGAAAAAAGTTTTACTATTGCTATTCTATGCCAGAAATCATGAATGGTGACATTGTCTGAAACAGCTTAAGAGAGAACCCATAAGAACAGGAAAGAACGGAGGACTTGTGGGGATGGGAGGAGAAAGAAAGAAAGAAAGAAAGATAATGTTTTATAGACGAATACAGTATATCATATCTTTATCTGATGTAATTATTGAATTTTGTGTCATCATGCACTCAAGTATGGTTGTAATCAAACTGGAACTCTCCTAGTTAATCTGATAACAGATTTCCATAAATATTTCCCCAGCCAATATGTTTCTTCCTATATTAATTATGCAGAGACCAGTGGGACTTTCTCTGTTCAGCTTCATTGTTGGACAAAATATTCACAAAGATATTGTCACTTCCTTTTACCTCTTCAATCTCCATTTTTCCCACATCTTTAAATGTTAGAGCTTTTAACTATGGAAAAATTGCACCTTTCTGCTATATTACCACCTATATATGCTTTATATTTTAACACAGAATTCTGAACTCTTGAATGTGGCAAAATATTTAGAAACATCACACCAAATCCTTGTGATTCCTATGATTTGCCCCTAAATTCTCTAGCAGTTATAACTATGCCAGATTTCCAGGCCAGGAAGTTCATACCTGCATTCCTCTAAGAATAAAGAAAACATGTGAAGTGTCAGTTGTGGTTTTATACTTCTGTGTGGCATTGACAACCTTTTATTACAAGCTGTTATTATAAACTGAGCCTTTCCTCTGGATGCAGAGGATGAGGGTCCACACTTTAATATCACTTTAAATAGTACTCTCTGTCCATGTGACTGCCTCCTGTGGAATTCCTTGTGTTAGACACAGAGTGGACTTCTACCTTTTTCTTCCTTCTTCTGTTAGAATTTTCCCTTTCATTCGAGCAGCATTCAAGTTACCAACACCAAGTTCCCTTTTCACTTTCAGAAAACTTCAGTCATGTACAAGTATTGTCATGTACAAGTATTAGTCTCTTCTGTTGTAATAACATGTTTGCCAGGTTGTGTTTCTTCTCCCTCTTCATAATTTTGTATTGTACCTAATCATATTTGGGACATGCTGAAAAAGCAGATTATTATTTTTCAGAATTTTTCAGTACAAATATTACAATAATAGCACATTGTATATCTATAGTACCATATAAACTTTGTTAGAGTTTTCATCTATTATTAATCAGTTATTCTTCTTCAAGAAGTGCTCTTGTATTTCAGTTAATAAACATAATAAGTAATTTTTAAATGGAGATTCTAAGACTGTAAGAGACTTTTAAGATTCTTAAACTGTCCTTCACTTTGATATGTCTCTATATACTCAGATATACTTCAGAAGGTATGACAAACTCCTGAGGGACAGAATGCCATTCAGAGGGACCTGGACAAGCTCAAAAACTGTGCCCATGTAAATAACCTGAGGTTCAATAAGGCCAAGTGCAAGGTCCTGTACATGGGTCAGGGCAACCCTTGGTATCAGTACAGGCTAGGGGAGGAAGGGGTTAAGAGCAGCCCTGTGAAGAAGGACTTGGGTCACTGGTGGATGAGAACTTCAACATGAGTCGGCAACATTTCCTTGCAGCCCAGAAAGCCAACCACATCCTGGGCTGCATCAAAAGAAGCATGGCCATCAGGTCGAGGGAGGTGATTCCGCCCCTCTACTCCACTCTGGTGAGAACCCACCTGGAGTACTGCAATCGGCTCTCAAGTCCTCAGCATAGGAATGACATCGACCTGTTGGAGCAAGTCCAGAAGAGGGCCACAAAAATTATCATAGGCATGGAAAACTCTCCTATCAGGAGAGGCTATAGAGTTGGAGTTGTTCAGCCTGGAACAGAGAAGACTCTGAGGAGACCTTATTGCAGCCTTTCAATACGTAAAAGGGGCTTATAAGAAATATAAGGGCATACTCTCTAGCCGGACCTGTAGTGATGGGCCAGAGGTAATGATTTTAAACTAAAAGAGGATAGATTCAGACTAGATATAAAAAAGAAATTTTTTATAATAAGGGTAGTGAAACACTAAAATAGGTTGCCCAGAGAGGTGGCAGATGCCTCCTCCCTGGAAGCATTCAAGGCCAGGTTGGATGGGGCTCTGAGCAACCTGATCTAGTCGGGGATGTCCCTGCTTCTTGCTGGGGGGGTTGGACTAGATGACTGTTAAAGATGCCTTTCAATTCAAAACATTCCATGATTCTATGAAAACAGGATTCGAGAAGGAAAATTTTGTGGGACCTCTGATTATCATGATGATGGGCTGGGCTCGGGGCCCAGCTGAGGTGTCTGTACACCAATGCACACAGCATGGGAAATAAACAGGAAGAACTGGAGATGCGTGCACACGAGCAGGGCTACGACCTTGTTGGCATCACGGAGACATGGTGGGATAACTCCTACGACTGGAGCGTCAACATAGAGGGGTACAGGCTTTTTAGAAAAGACAGGAAGGGGAGACGAGGAGGGGGTGTCGCTCTCTACGTCAGCAACTGGCTGGAGTGTGTGGAGCTCCGCCTGGGGATGGAGGAGGAGCTGACAGAGAGCTTGTGGGTTAAGATCAGAGGACAGGGACAGACAGGGGATGTTACAGTGGGGGTCTGTTACAGGCCGCCTGGCCAGGAGGACAGAGCAGATGAAGCGCTCTATAGCCAGATAGGAGCAGCGTCGTGGTCACAAGCCCTGGTCCTCATGGGGGACTTCA
>JAAGAY010026787.1:0-24676 GCA_011801015.1 Ardeotis arabs
CCACTTGGACATCGAGCCGCTGACCACCACTCTCTGAGTGCGGCCATCCAGCCAGCTCCTTATCCACCGAGTGGTCCATCCATCAAACCCATGCCTCTCTAGTTTAGAGAGAAGGATGTCGTGCGGGACAGTGTCAAAAGCTTTGCACAAGTCCAGGTAGATGACATCCGTCATTAACCGTCATTTAACATTTTTTCTAAAATACCTATCTTTCTGAAATAATGAAAATAGGAGCAATAATTTTTCAGCAGTTCTGTGAGTGAAACCTATCTGCAGTAGAGCAGAACTGAAGATCTATTTCGGTTCCCTAACATCACATTAAGTTTGGAGAACCTGTCTTTCTGACACGTCCCATTCAATACACAGTGCCTGAAGGAGGACATTTAAACTCTACCCAGACCCTTGTTTACACCTCCTTTCTTGACCATTACGGACATTGTCACTGGATTTTTCACTGACAATTCTATCCGGAGGTGCCAGGTTCAGCTCAGAGTCCTCGTTTGAGTTTTGTGTTGCCTCTAACCCTTGAAATTCTCTTTATATGGTTTTCCACCTCTGAAAGTTTTCAAAAGCACTTTTGAGGATAGCAGGGGGAGAACCAAGTTAAATTTATTTAAAAAATTATCTAAATACCTTCAGAAAATATGATAATGAGTTTCAACAGCACAGATTGCCTATTATTTAAGGACTTTCAAATTTGTGTCTTCTCTTGACTCTCTGAGCATTGACCCCTGAGTTGCTCTTCAAAACGTGCCAAATATAATCTGTTATATTTACCAGCAATGTGGAAAAAGACTGTGGAAGTAGTCAAAACTAAAAGTGTTTCTTCCTTAATTTCAACCAAAAAGTTTTAATGGGAAGGTTGTCTCTTGGTTCTAATAAGCAATGATACAAACTTATGGAAAAAAAAAACCAAAACCCAACAAAAATCAACATTAAAAGAGATGTTAACAGATAGATATTTATTTGGGCCCAAACCCCTCTGGTTTTTCTGTAGAGCCAGTACCAGCTGGAGGGACTGTAGGCTGAGCCTAGCTCTTCACAACCTGCTGTTCGGTCTCCTTTGGTCTGGGGGTGTCGGTGGTCCAACGGCTGAGGAAATAGTTTTCCTGGGGAGTGCAGAGAAAATTCAGGAAAGTGCATGGAGTAGTTTCTGATACAGCATCACTGCTAAAAGGGTCGTGCAGATGCGTGCAATATGGTAGAAGCAAAAGAACAATGTGATTCTATTTATTTAATTTACCTAAAACTCAAATCGGAAAGAAATTAAGAAATGTAGTCTCAGCAGCTCCAAATTTATTCTTGGATTATTATCTTTTTTTTGGAGTCCACAGTTAGAAATTCAGTTACAAAGAGGCATGAGGATTCCATGATGAAATAATAAATATTGTACTCATATGTTGTGTCATTGAAGTGGAGGCTGATAAAACTAAGAACTGAGAAACTACACACAATAATTTCTGAAGTCCTCCATAACACGTTTTCACAGAATCATAGAATGGTTCAGGTTGGAAGGGACCTCTGGAGGTCATCTGGTCCAACCACCCTGCTCAAGCAGGACCACTGAGAGCACAACTTCTGAATATCTGCAGGGACGGAGACTCTACAACCTCTCTGTTTTCTATTACTTGTAGTTTGGTTTTTTTTTTACTTGGCTTGTTATGTGGCTTTAAGGGAAAAAAAAAACAAAATAATATAGATTTTTACCTATATTCTGCTTCACAACCATAACAGTAGTATGTACTTTAAAAAAAGCATTAAAAATTTCCAAACTACATTAGTAGTTGAGAAATATTTCCTATTCTTTCTATCTCCAGTATATATTAGTAAAAATGTATTTAACTGTAGAAATTATTTGATCTTGCTCACTCGTGCCGTCATGTGTATCTGTGTTTTTAATGCTATTAAATCCGTTGCTTGTCAGTTGGGAAATAATTTTGTTTGTGGCTAGTAGGGATGTTTTCAGTACAAATAGTAACAACATAGGCTTGCTGCCTTGACAACAGTGAAACCAGAATGAGAAACCCATGGATCAGTCTGATGGTCACCAAAACCGAACGAGTAGCGTGGACTGACTGGCCAAATGTGAATGAAACGCTAAGTAATAGAATTGGGACACTGGAAATCTTAAGTCAGAATGACTGAGATGTATTTAATTCATTTTATATTTTTGATTTCTCTTGTCTTAAAGAAGAAAATATGAGAGGAATTTCAACAGAATGAAAATATAATTGATGGAGATGATAAGCTACATGGACACAAGTGATTAGGACAAGCAAATCCATATTAGAAGTGGTGTAGCTGCAATAAAGTAAATTAAGAATGTGATTTTTAAAACAGATAAACTGACAAGTAATCTGTGGGGTTAGTAGAAAATGCAGTCAAGCATAAACTCTTCTCTTTCCTGTACAGGATAAAATGCTTATTCTGACAACTGATAGCCTCCAAATGTCTATTGCTTGATTTTTTCATCCTCTGGACTTTTATATTCCCTTGGTGAATTATCAAAACAGAAGTTTCATTTACAACATGACAATTATATACTTTTACATATTTTTACTATGGAAAATACAGAAGTAACTATCCTATGTCACGTTAAGATGCAGAAACAATTTTCTTAATGTTATTTCAGTGCTTCCAATGTAGAGCTGGAAAAACCCAATCTTCAGGTTGGTGTAGTATTTACTTCTTTCATGGACTGTTAGCCCTTCTAGAGGAGATTGGAGGATGGCTACTCCAAGTTCTGCTGGCCGCTGGCAGACCCTGGGCTGCTCTTCCAGCAACCAGCACTGCCCAAGCACGGTGACTGTATCCGGGCTCCGAGCTCTCCGGCCCGTCGTGTGAGAGGGGGGTTCCCCCCGTAGTTATAGCAGCTGCTGTAAACTGGTCAGGAGTGTTTCATCCTACAAATTAGTCCATACTATGTCCCAGTATTAGTATGTCCCGTGTTCCAGTCAAACGATTTTGAATTAACATGTTAAAACATACATACAGCGTAACACTTAAGAAAGAGTGAAATACATTTTTTTTCTGGTTAGTATTTGTTGTATATAGGCCACATTATTAAAGTAGTTTGACTAAGTAGAGAAGTATCTGAAATACACAGAGTGGAAGCTTGACATCTCCTTGGCTTTTTATGCCAGCCTACGCCATTTCCGTGATCCCTTGCCTACAGCGATTGAAGTAATAACGCAGTATCAGAACGCTTCAACGGCACCGCGTGCTACTCAGCTGAAGTTACGGGAAATGGTAAATATGATTAAATGGCTACTCCCGCCACTGTTCATTTGACAGCTTGGAGTCTCTCTTCCTTCAAGATGAGTAAAAGATTGTCTGGAGTGTATAACAGCAAGTTTCTAGAGCTGCCTTTTGCGCCTTTATCATAGTCATCGAATATAGAGATGATGAATCATGGCCGTGGTTTCATTAGTTGCTCACTGGAGGCCTCTTGTCTTGTGGTTGAGTTTCATTGACAAGAGATGTTCGTCTTCACATGTTTATAGCCCTACTTTAGGCCTTGTCATAAGTATCATTTATATCACTTGAGGCAAAGAATAAAATATATATAAAAAGATATAAATGGCCAGTGACTTGCTATAAAAATGATGAGCTTTATTCCTAGAAAACGCAGCTGCATCAGACGCACAGAAAACCATCTGTGTGAGGGAGAAAAGTGCACTTAAAGACTTCCACGCTCTCTCACAGTGGTCCTGGCAGTATGGTATCTATATTCCATATCGATGGATTGCGAAGCTCGTGAAGAAAGTTAAAACAGAATTGGCAAATGGAAAAAAAAATATTATTTGTGTTGGTTTTTAACTGGGAAGCAAAATGAAGGTGGGACATTCACTCTCAGGAGGCATGGGCATCATACTTGTACTGTATTTTTTCTACAAGTTTTGTGACACAAGTTAGATTCCTTACTTGTGAAAACAAAGTCTTTACAGTAACTGGCCCAGTCTGTTTTACAGGGGTGTTCACTGCAGTGAAATGAGTCAGACTTAGGCTTGGTTTTTCAAAGTACAAAAAGGTATTTCTCTCTTTCTAGAATTTAATTTAAGTGGGTTTTATACTGATAATTTTAAGGAATATCTTTTTGCAGTGTTCTTGGCAACTCTTCCACTTGCACTGCTCCCTGCAGAGCGATAGATGTGCCGAGCACCGTTCAGGATTTAGGCATTCCCTCAGTTCCCTTCAGGTTTTGTTGGGAGTTTTTTGTGGTTTTTTGGGGAGATTGTTTTTTGGTGGGTGGTGTTTGGTGTGTTTTTTGGTTTGCATTTTTTTATTTGGTGGGTTTGATATGTTGTGGTTTTTTGTTTGGTTGGTTGGTTTTTAATTTTTTTAACATTCCACTGCTCCTGAGTGCAAGGTGGTGTGTGCTGAACAGCATACAGCAATCCTGACGTCTGCTGTGGTTCTCCATCACAGTCTTATTCATAGGAGTACTGCCTGAATTTGACCATGTCTCATTATGAACATTTCATTTTTTGTGTGTAAATTGCCAGGTAAGGTTACAGATTTTAAAAGATCAGATTATAGCTCTAAGCTTATTGCAAGCCTGACATCCTCCTAAAATTAAATCCTATGTGTTGCAGGACATGTGACACTTTAAAGAAAGGTTTGATCCACGCGGTAGCGTACAAACTGTAAATGTGGAGAAGTATTTTATATATGATGTTAGTATAAGTAGGAAAGGGAACAGGCAGATTGAGATCCATAGACACCATCCATGGTTCATAGACTGTGACTATTCTTCTAAACAAGTTGTTAACTTAATAATTTACCTAGTCATGACATTTCTTTCTCTCTTTTTTCTGAGGTGTCTAGTGTCAATGGTTATGATATGCTGGTTATTTATTTAACTTAATTTTGTGTAATGATATTCAGCCTTTCTAAAGGTGAAATTGTAAAAAATAATTGGGAGGCACACCCCTTCCCTCCCCCTCCCCCTCAAATAAGTTTGTGTTAGGGAGGCATTTTAAATATCTGTTATCATTTATTTTACAAATATGCAAATTTGTGAGTATAACTCAATTCCTCCTTTCTACTCAGCCACACAGAGCTTGATCCTGGGATATCATATAGCCTTGTGCAACCTTCTAGTGAACAGTCTTCATGTCAATCCCATTCCATGAGTGGGGTTGGTAAAAAGCATGCTTAGGAAATTTTCCAACTTGTATATTTGATCATCTCAACAGTTAAAGTCAACAAAAGTTTACAATTAAAGTCAACAAAAGTTTGATCTGAAGCATTCTAAAATTTTTTTGCAGAATGTCATACCTGTCATTGTACACCACCTATTACAGAGGCAACATGAAAAGATAAATTGATCTTGGAAGGAAACAGTAGTATCTATATTGATATGAAAACTGGTCATCTTTATTGGAAAAAATATGCAATTCTTTACTTTGCAACAAAGCACTTCAATATTTCCTTTCTCACTTTTAGCAAACAGCAGATTGATATTTTAACATAGCTATTTTTGAACAGTTTTCTGTATAACTTGAAGGCACTCAGATTTTTTTCCTGGTTTTAAAGAATGACAGCAAAAGCACCTTTATCTGACATTTAGGATGATTAAATTTTGAAAAATCACTTGGCATATTCAGCATGACTCCACAGGGTACTCTTGCTTTATAAGGCAATGGATCATGTTAGCTTAACTTATATTTAAGATTTGCTGGCCTGGTATTATTGTGTTAGGCAGTATTGCTGAAATGGTAACATAAAATTTTGCTGCCAGGGGATCAAGTCTGTGCCTGCCCTACACTATAAATTAGTTCCATAAAGTTTTAAAATGCAATATTTGCTCTAGCCGAACTAGTGTTGTAAGCCAGCAAATTGTGCTTAAATATATAAAATTAAACCCCAGGTCAAAAATGTATGCATTTCTTTTTTGTCATCTTGCAGGATACACTGCTCTTCTAAAAAGAAAACTAACTTCAGTTGAATATGTTTACAAATATGAATAACTTCAATTTTAAAAAAAAAAGAATTTAAAATCCATGACACATTTTCTACACCATGACACCGGGGTAGAAACAGATTTGGGAGTATCAAAACTTTTTCATGTGGGTTCCTAAATAGTAACGCGTTCTTTGTGTCATAATGAGATGAATCCAGAGCAGCACTATAGGCTAGAAAAATACGTATATTCTGTCGTTTTAAGAGTCATGGATCTGAATCTTCTGTTGAGAAATCATGATTGTATTCAAGCTGAGAAAAATGTATTAATCTTTCTGCTTTTCTGTGCTTAAACATTTGAGCAATGCTAGCTGGTCCACCGGGCCGGGATTGCGGTGAGGATGCTCTGCACGGCTCCCCGGTACGGCCTGCTCTCTGCCTTCGCCATTCCTCGGCGGTGCGTCCGAGGCCAGCAAGGGGCTTCTCGCAGACCGCTCTGCGTGCCTGCTCCAGGCAGCTGTAAATGCCGTTTGAGCTTCCCTGGCTTGGTTTTCTTCGCCGTGGCAACTCGTTGTGCTACTTGATTGAGCAAAAATAGCTTCTGTTAGCCGAGCCAGCCTCTGAGGGCCATGGGCAATACTTCTTTTATCAACAAAGAGAAGCAAGCTTTTCCCAAAGTTGGGAAATGGGCACTTGTCTTTGTCCTGAGAAACAGATTTGCTGGCTTAAGAGAATGCTAGGTTTGCAGCTTTTCTGATGGCAAAGGTGTGTCCATTACAGTAGGTGCACGGAAGAGAGAATCTAGCAAGTTCTTTGGTTGCAGTGGTGTAGCAAAAAGGACAAGGAGAGCAGAAGATAAAGTGAAGCAGATGGTCTTGGCGTCTTCAGGTCAGGGCAACTCTTATAGCAGCCTGTGCCTTTTCTGTTGTCTTTTTCACTCCATGCCTGTGCAGATTTAATATTTTTGAGACAATTGACTGCCATACATAGTTTTTAGCCTGTGTTAATTATATCGTATTAAGAATTTTGCCGCTTAAGAGAACCAAGAGACCAGCTCCAACCTTGGTGTGCCCGTCTGGGAGGGAGGGGACAGGGCTCTCCCTGGTTACCGCAGAATGCACAGGGAACAGGTTCCCCTACCAGTCGCGGCAGCTGCACTGGGAGGTTCACTCAAATTTTGGTAGCTGGACGGAGAGGGTTGCGAGAAGGCATTGGGGAGAACATGGTGACTGGAGTCTCCATCCCCGCTCCCCTGCACCGTGTCACAATGCCCTCCTCCGCTCATGTGTCTGCTTCAAAACAGCAAAATATCTGTTCTCCCTGAGCAACGTATTTCAGAAACTGAAGGAATTAAAGCAGAACCGTGCCTGCGATGTGGACAAAAAGCACTCAGGTGCCTGGAAGTGCTGCCCACAGAGGTGCCAACACAGATTTGAGTGGATTTTCTCCTGCCTGACACCAGTAACGATGATGGCTCAGGTCTGCAGATGCAGCAGAAAACAATTTACAGTCTCATAAAATATTGTGAATTAGTTGAACTAATAGATTGGTTATAAGGCTTTTCAAATCTGTATTGATGGCTGCTGTTTGTCACATATGGCTGGGAAAGACGGAGGTGGGGAGCACTTTTTGGAGCGCCCGATGTGCGCTGGCGAGAGCCGGGCCTTGTGTGGAGCCTCAGACTGTGCGCCAGGAGTGACTGCAGCTCGGGCAGCCACCGCTCCCCAACTCCCTCCTTCCAGGGGCTTTCTGCACCGCGCAGTGCCTGGGCTGGAAAATCAGCCAGAAGTTTACAGCGCACCGATAAATTCATGTCTGGTTGGCGTTATGGCTGTTTACAGATCGGTTTGGGAACTGGAGCCTTTCAGTTGCACAGCTCCCAGCAGTTTCACTACTGGTCTCTTCACTGGTTTGCCCTCTTCCTGGGTTCATTCTGGGAAAGATGGAAAATTGGAAGCCGAAGCTAAAATACCACATTTCAGAAAGGGTGCAGCTCAGTGCAGGATTCGAGTGAAAGGTGAAGCTTGGAGAGTCATGCGAGTATTTCAAAGAAGCTGAGCGTTAATCTAAGTGATAAACTGTCAAAGAAATGTGTTTATCTGTTTCATTGCTTCTAACATCTCTTATTATTGGTTAATTAAATATCCTAAAAGGACCGACACACTTTATGAAAGATTGTTCGCTGAAATAATTTAAAAGTTCTGGTGATAAAATCAAGAAAGATGGCCACAAACGATGTGCGTCGCAGCCGTCCCAAGTGCGCTGTGATGCCTCTCGGAGTTGGGCTGGTGGCTGTTCAGACTGGGTGTCCTAGTGTCGTCCGTGGTAATAAATGCATTTTGGCACGGTTTCAGCAGCAGATAGCCGTTCTGTGCTGTAGTCTTTGTATTGCACCAGCCAAGAATTCATCCAGTATAGAAGAGACAGTTTTATCTCCATCTACAAAGCAGCTGCTTTGGGCCAGACATGCAGATTGCTCTGTGTTGCTCTGCAGAACAGTCGTCTTCCGAGTTGTTATTTTGCCAATGTTCTTGTAAGCTTTCAGTCAGCGCTCTGAAGGAGGCTGACGTTAGTGGCCACTTAGCAATTGGCAAGCGCTAACGTAATCTTAGAATGGAATTTCTGGGGAATGATTGATTAAACTGTGTCAAACAGTACAGATAAAGGGAGTACATGTGAATTAAGATATCACTCAGTCTGAAGGAGGTTATCAACAGTCTGGCTCTAAATGTTTTGTATTAGGATTATTTATCTTTTTTTTTTTTTAACTGGTAGTGTGTATCTGTATTTCATAAGCTCATTTAGCAAGTACTGATGTACTTTCAGCACTGAGTCCAATACAGGGCAAAGGTTGAAATGACTGAACAGAACAGCTAGCTACCATTTTCAATTATAACTGTATTATATCTACCAGAGATAGAGCATATCCTGTGCTTGCTTAAGAAGAAGATGTCTCGTGTACCTGTGATCAGGAGAGTCTAAAAAATACCTTGGTTCATTAAGAGACCTTATTGGATCAAGTGCCAAAATCTTGATGCCTTCCACCCCTCCCCAAAGCTGTTGTAGCTTATGCCAGCTGGAGACTTGTTCCTTGGCAGTCTGTCTGTCCATCCGCTTGTTCCTGATTCCGGTGACTTTGACTGAATCTTGCATGATTTAAAATACGTAAGTCATGTTGCAATGGTTATGTGGACAGGAACAGAGGGACAAGCGGCTGAACCAGTTGGACATACCCATCCGTATCTCCTAACCTGGTCTATAAATGCCAAGGAATGGTATTCAAAAGCACAGTTACGTAGATTAAAATGTCTGATAATGTGTTAGAGGAAGTGCTGTATAACCGTGTAAACTGCTGCTTTTCCAGCCGTCTTTTCTTTTGTCTTCCATGTTCAGCTTGTCAACCATCTCTTTTTTAGTAGTGCTGAACAGAAAGTACTGCCAGGTATCTTACCAGACATGTGTTCTTCTCATGAAAAGCCTTCAATAGCGTCTTTAAAATTCCTTTAGATTTGGGATGCCAGAGCACAGAAAGTGTGTGAGAAAAATCCTTTAGTTTCTGAAAACGCAAAATTGTGCATAGTAGGGGCACTACTGAAAAATGCTGGTGACTTGAGAAATCAGCAGCTTCTTGTGTTTCCATGTCAGGTGTTTTTGCTTGAGTATGTGATCAACTACGGTCTGCTTTGCAATGTGTTCAGTGCTCTGTGCCGTGGCACTAGAAATGACAGTGCAGTTAGCGCCATGAGAATTTCAATCCTAAGGAAACAATTTTGCAGTCTTCAGTGTGAACACTAAATGACAGACCTACAGGGTTTTTTTCTTCACTCTTCCATTTTATGATGTTTAAAGTGTCTACTTTGACTTAAAATTGGAATATAAATTTGGGGAATGAATTGATAAGATTTGGAGAACCAGAGTTCTATGTGTTTTACCATCCCCGTTGTATTAGCAAATTAACCCAACTACTGAACTTCCTTTAGGGAAGAAATTTCTCTGCTTTGTCTGACAAATACTTCAAGCAGCCCAGCACGGATGGGTCTGACGCTGACACTGTGGTCATCTCTTTCTAGAAAAACAAAGACCAAATCCCATTTTCTGTTTTGTGTGGAGGCTTTTCCCAGAGCTCTGCCACGCCTCGCTGTGCTAACACAGTAGTGCTGTATTTCTGAACATAATATGCAGTGATCAGGATGGAAGTGATGAGGCTCCATAATCTTTATAGTGTGCGGCAACAAAACACCCACTAAGATATTTTACAAAATACATTTGTTTCTTTCTTTCTTTTTTTTTTCATGCTCAGGTTCATTTTTGGAGGGAATGTGGGAGTGAGGCCTGGTGCACAATGCAGAACTTTTAAAAGGATTTGGCTGAGTATGAACTGTAGATCTTGTTCTAAGTTTTCTTAAACATATGAAATAAATATTTATCAAAAACAAAAAAAGGTGATTTTACATTTGGTGCTATCTTCACCATGAAAACTGATTGAAATAAGCTATCCCTGAGCTTGCAGAGAATGACCGTGCGACAGCCCAGGCAGAGGACAAAAGAAGGCACGTAGGAAATATTCAGAGAATCTTGACTTGTGATTTCGTTCCTGAGATGAGCTGTAAGGATTGACTGCATAACTGTGTGCCTCACTCACTGCCCCCTTTTTTTATAGTGAGAAAACTTGTTACGGAGTCCTTGTGCCCTCATTTACCTTTGGAGGTATTTCACTGCTTAATGTCGAAGTTGTGGAGACGATCATCTGGCAATTCAGACAGAGGGTGAAATGAGGCCTGTTGGAGGAAATGACAAAATCTCTTGCAAGTTAATGGCAATTCTTTTGTTTTCCTGCACAAATAAATATTGCAGTATCGATACTATTGATAATGGATAAGCTGTATGGTTGAGATCCCCACCAGCTTAAAAGCATTAGAGTTGCCACTAATAGCAACAAGTTCTTCTGTTACTTATTCTTTAGCAATTTACAAGCTTTTTACCTTAAAGTTTTTATAATTGTATTATATAAAGCAAAATGGAAACCACACTATGCTACATTCAACACATTATGAGCTTTGACGGCTGAAACTTTTTTCTGTTACCCTTTGTAATTGAAATGTCTACAGCTTTCAGGCAAACCGCATGTAGAAACTGGATTTCTAACTTTACACTAATTTATTGATTTTTTCCTTGTTTTGTATGCTATCTGCTGTGGTTCTGTTAATTTTTGGGGATGCTTTTGTTAATGCAGAACATCTTCAGTAAACCCTTTGTTTGACCTCGTTGAGTAACTGAGAGACAAGAAGGCTGAACGGAAATAATTCTGTATAAGTAAATCTAATAGCCCCTGCAACATGAATTCTACTTTAATAGAAGAAAAAAATGCAGAATTAAGAGCTACTGATTTATTTAAAATATCTTCTCAAATTCTGTCGTGTTACGGTGCGGCAGGACCAACAATCAGTTATGTTACAGAATGATACGGAGAATCACTAGGAACCAAAGTATGACTGGTAATCCATATTGACAGGGGGTTTCAAGGGAACGATCGGCGTGATCTGAATGAAGCACATCGTATTTAAATATCACTGTGAGAATAGATTACAGTACAACATCAGCCATTTCTAAAGGTCTGAGTGACAATGAAATTGAGATGTAAGGCAAAACAAAATGTCAGGTCCAACTTGCAAAGTAAGAAGGAGCAGCTATGACACCCTTGAGAAGCAGGTGGTTCAGTGTCAAATGAATGGCACACTTGATGAACAACAAACTGGGGGAAAAACTATCTAGAAAGTAACAAATTTTGTCGTGGCTCAGAGGATTTTTTTGTGTATCGCTCTGTGTTCTTCAGTGTGCCATCAGCCCAATCCGGAGTTTGAGATTCACCCGCATCTGAGCTGGGCGTGTGAGTCGTAGGCTGCCGGAACTCTTCAGGAGGTTGCGTAGCTCTGCCCCAGGGAGTAACTGGGCAAGGATCTGCCATGTGAACAAAACCGGAGTTCCAGCACACTGAGGTGGCACACTGCTGATGGTGTGGAGCAGAGTTGTCTCCAGCATATTTTCCAAGTGTTGAAAGATACCTGCAAGGTGGTTGCGTGTCAGGTGTACTTTTCTTTAAGCAGTGACTGGGAAAGTCATAGAATCATGGAATGGTTTGGGTTGGAAGGGACCTTTAAAGGCCATCCAGTCCAACCCCCCTGCAAGGAGCAGGGACATCTCCAACCAGATCAGGTTGCTCAGAGCCCCGTCCAACCTGGCCTGGAATGTTTCCAGGGATGGGGCATCCACCGCCTCTCTGGGCAAGCTGGGCCAGTGCTCCACCACCCTCAGTGTAAAAAGTTTCCTCCTAATGTCTAATCTGAATCTACCTCCCTCTATTTTAAAACCATTACCCCTCGTCCTATCGCAACAGGCCCTGCTGAAGTGTTTTTCCCCATCTTTCCTGTAGGCCCCCTTTTTGGAAAGGTACTAGAAGGCTGCTCTAGGGTCTCCCCGGAGCCTCCTCTTCTCCAGGCTGAACAGCCCCAACTCTCTCAGCCTTTCTTCATAGGAGAGGTGCTCCAGCCCTCTGATCATCTTCGTGGCCCTCCTCTGGACCTTCTCCAACTGGTCCATGTCCTTCTTATGTTGGGGGCTCCAGAGCTGGATGCAGTGCTGCAGGTGGGGTCTCACTAGAGCGGAGCTGAAGGGCAGAATCCCCTCCCTCGACCTGCTGGCCACGCTCCTCTTGATGCAGCCCAGGATGTGATTGGCTTTCTGGGCTGCAAGCGCACGTCACCAGCTCATGTTGAGATTTTCATCCACTGGCACTCCCAAGTCCTTCTCCTCAGGGCTGCTCTCCATCCATTCTCCTCCCAGCCTGGATCTGTGCCTGGGATTGCCACGACCCACATGCAGGACCTTGCACTTGGCCAGGTTGAACTTCATGAGGTTTGCACGGGCCCACCTCTCCAGCCTGTCCAGGTGCCTCTGGGGGCATCCCTCCCTTCCAGCGTGTCGACGGCACCACACAGCTTGGTGTCGTTGGTGACCTTGCTAAGGGTGCACTCTGTCCCACTGTCCATGTCGCTGACAAAGATTTTAAACAGGGCCAATACCTGCCAATACCAACAGGGTCCCAACACGGACCCCTGAGGAACGCCACTTGTGACCGGTCTCCACGAGGACACTGAGTCGTTGACCACCATTCTCTGAGTGTGGCCATCCAGCCATCTCCTTATCCACCGAGTGGTCCATCCATCAAACCCAGGTCTCTCCAGTTTAGAGAGAAGGATGTCGTGCGGGACAGTGTCAAATGCCTTGCACAAGTCCAGGTAGATGATGTCTGTTGCTCATCCCTTGTCCACCGACGCTGTCACCCCGTCATAGAAGGCCACCAAATAGGTCAAGCATGATCTGCCCTTGGTGAAGCCATGTTGGCTGTCACCAACCACCTCCGTGTGCTCTCCGTGTGCCTTAGCATGGTGTCCAGGAGAAACTATGCTAACATAAGAAAACTTTTTTTACTGTGCTAACAAAAGAAAGCTTTTCAGTTTTTTACTTCACATCTGAATAGTCTGTCCAGTTCTTGGTTTTGTACCATGCTCTCTGACCATATATTTCAGATAGCAGTGGTATATTTTTTAGCACTAGCTCCTCTCTGTTTTTTATTTTACAAAACTCTTTTGATTTCTTTTCTCTCTCCCTTCCCATAGTAGTCTGTTTTTTATCACACAAGGGATGAGAGTAAATTCGCACATCTTCAACTCTTTGTTGGTATTTATCTTGAGGAAAGTGAGCAGAGAGCTGCAGTTGCACACGATCCTGAAAACAAATTTTTGGAGCTGTGTTGAGTTTTGAGGATAGGCTAAATGAATGGACGTGAGTAGTTTCTAGCATAAGTATGTCTTACTGGGCCAAGCACGCTTCATACACTTTACAGCGTTATATAAAATGAGATTAACAGACCATATGACTATAATATAATATAAGACTAATAGTAAGACTAAGACTAAGACTAATACTCACTCTTAAGTATTCTTGCAGTTTCCCTGATGGCATTTCATAGAATCATAGAATCATAGAATGGTTAGGGTTGGAAGGGACCTTCAAAGGTCATCTAGTCCAACCCCCCTGCAAGGAGCAGGGACATTTGGAGAACAAGGTTCTTGGCCAGCCAGTATCTTCTACCTCAGTGCAAGTTGTACTGATTGCTGTGAGCACAATAATAGTATCTGCAGATTTAAAAAATAAGGTCCTGAGGTTTCTGTGCAGTATTCGATCCATGGCATTCCCAGCAAACTTTATTTTTTAAAAAAATCTTTATTATAGAAATAGATACTGTCAGGAAAACATTGATAACCTAAGAGAAAACAGGAATCCATAATATTATTTGCTTTACATTGTAAACAACCTTGTGTAGTGGCTTGAAATTAATAATAATTTCATTAGCTCCCATGTACCTTTCATTTTCATGCTGGCGGTACCTGGGGCCATATAATACATAAATAGAATATAAATATAATTTTTTTTTTTTGCTTTGTATTCATTTCAGGACTTAATAGAATGGAGTTATATGGGTAGAGCTATAACATTTTCAGGAAAATTATCTGCAGGTGATTCATTTTACTACTAGAGCAATCCTTTACTCCCAGTAGAGTTCACGGAAGGGGAGCAGCTTTTATAATGGATTAGCTGACCAGTTGAGTTAATTCTGTGGTTTTACATGTTCAGAGTATCACAGATCAGATTAAGAAGTGAAAATATTAAATATTGTCTCTGTAAGACCATTGCAAGGTTTATTAAGATCATAAATAGAAATTCAAAAGATCTCATAAGTTCAGAAGTTAAAATTTTAATTTTGGCTTAGTCACTTTGAGAACAACGGCATTGGAAAAAGTTGGAAAAATGTATTGAGCCATAAGCTTTTGAAAAGCTGCTCACATTTGCACTTGAGCAATATTCTGAACACTGTGAACATCTAAATGCTGCTCCAACATGCTTTAAAATTATTAACTCCTGTAATGTCTTTATGAAGACAACTTACCAGCATCGATTTGTTGAATATTCAGCATCAGAAAATCCTTTGTCATTTTGTTTAGCCTGCGTAATAATGACTTTTGTTTGCCTGCTATGAGCTTTAAAGTAATTATAACAGGATAAACCTTTATTGGGAATCTATATCTTTCTCAGAGTTCTGTTGATTTTAACTGAACAACAATGACAAAAAGGATATTAGCTCCACTGAACCAAACATTTGCAATTAAATCAGAGGATTGGGGAAAGGATTAACACTAATGAGGTGAATAGCATGGATTACGGGATCTACATTTTGTTCAATTAACTTCAGAATCTTTGTATTTAGGTAAAACTATGCTTGCTAGATAATGGCTAATAATTGTCAGTCGTATGTGAAATATGGTTTTGACGGAATACGTTAGCAGAACGTTCACCCGAGTTGCTCAGTAAATGAGGATCTCAGTCTTTCCGACACAGGGAAAGGTGTGCTATCTGCTCTGCTCTTCCCGGGAGCGGCTGCCGTACGGTTATGGGTAACGTGAATGAGAAAAATCCATGCGGGAGCTCACTCCAGGTGCCACCCAGTTCCGTTTTTACCTCTGACAGCACACGGCATACAAGAAACACCAAGACTTTTCTTCGGTCCTTTCCTTGTCTAACATTAACCTGCTGCATGAACAGGCCGACCTCTGGTTTGTTTCTAACAGTAACAGCCAGATGAGAAAACTGTGGGTGACAAACTCTGATCTCCTTGATCGGTTACTCCTGGTTCCCTGATTCCCTCTGCTACCTTCATCCTCTGTGCAAAAAAAAAAAAAAAAAACAAACCCTCAAGGTACCTCTGATTTTAGTGCATTTGCTCAAATGAAGAGGAACCTTTACCCAAGGGTGCGTGGTAGTTTGGATGGTTGGGACTTGGACACAGTTGTTTAAAAGTTCTGTGTGGTTTTTTTGTGTGTGTGTGTTGTTGTAGTTTCTTTTTTTTTTTTTTTGCTAAAGGGGGTAAGTTCTTGCAAGATCTGATGTTGTTTTTAATCACTTAATCTTCTCAAAGCACTTATTCTCATTGTGCACAACTATTGAAAATAAATATGTATGAAGAGGAAAATTCCCCAAGAGCTAAACTTTGTGTAGGTAAAATCTGTTGTTCAAGCTACACATATTTTTTCATCTGAAAGCCCTGAAATTTTGCACATACGGTCTCTCAAAATACCCTATCACTGAAGACTTGTGAAAAATGTACAACGAACGCTTTTACAAGGAAATTAGGGAGAAGCTGAAGAAATGTAGGTAGCTAGCATGTTAACCATGGAAAACGTTCCTTCCAGAACTCCTGATGCTTAATGTAGACTTGAATAATTTGCCAATTTTTGTCCTCACTTGAAATATTGTTAGATATCTCTTAAGAATATTCTTAATTGAATTTGCCAGTATACTTACGACATTATTATGATATGCTGTTTCTCTTGTTATCCTGAGATTTCTCATATAAAGGAGGACTTATCTCAATTGCAAAACCAACATCCAGAAGAATTATTAATCATAGAATCATAGAATCATAGAATGGTTAGGGTTGGAAGGGACCTTCAAAGGTCATCTAGTCCAACCCCCCTGCAAGGAGCAGATGGTAAACCTTTCCAAAATAAAAAACAAATAGAAAAAAAAAACCCCCACATTGCTTTCTATCTGGAAGATGCTTAAATATTCTAAAATAATAATAAAAATATTCTACACAAAGCTAATTTGAGTAGTTTCATAGAGCTACAGAAGCATCTTCCCCCAGTACGACTGTCCTGGAAGAAGCTGATCCAGTCTGTCCAAGATACGACGAGAGATTTCAGCTGTTGTGTTCTCCAGTGGAAACCCTTACTTGTTTTCTGTTGCCGGTTAGAATGAAATAACAATTAGCAATGAAATAGGCTGAAATTTATATTACTTTAGGGGGTCTGGCTTGTGGAGTTTTACTTTTCTAGGGGAGGGTGTGTGTTAAAATTTCATGCACAAGATTGATTATGTTTCTAGAAATTGACTTTCTTAGAGTGCAAATGTTTGCCTGAAGGAAGCTGGATTTGTTTTCAGCTACACATAGAATATAATAATGAAAATATAATGAAGAGTTAATGAATATGCAACATATTAAAGAGATCAAAGAATAGTGTGGTGAAATGAATTTTTTGGATAATGTTTTTTTTTCTGTTTTCTTGGCTGATTACTTGTGAAGGTAGTTAACACACAAAGGATGAACCATTGCGTAATTAATTTATAACTGTAATACTGCATATTCCCTAAATGAAACTGTAAAATTAGAATATTAATATATGCACTGGTGATTATTTCAAATGCTTTTTTGCCCAAACCGTGTAATTATTTAATGCAGTATTTAGCTGTGACTAATACTATGAAAGGAAAATAGAATATCTGAGTGATTTAAAGTGTTTATAAATACATGCTGTAATTTTTAAAAATTGTATTACCTTGAGATTATTTTAGGAAGCCTATTTAACTCTTGGTAAATTCATTATTATTTATTTCATTTCTTTCTAGTAATAGCATGTCATGAGGGTAAAAAAAAAGTGTGTGGATTTTTTTTTCTTTAGAAAAAAGAAAGAAAAAATATTGGAGTCTTACAGTTTTCAGGTTTCCATACTCGGTTGTCAAGTACTAAAATTTAAATTCCCCTGTAAATTATTGTTAATTATTTCTATAACGATGAATGAAGGTGAAAAGAAGAAGGCAATCCATGAATTTTGTGCTGTGTGCAGCTGTGGATAGAAAGCCAGGTGGGAGTAGGGAGGAGTGTGTGCCATGCTGGAGGTAGAGGAGCTGTGATTTTTGCAGATAAAGGCAAAAAAAAAATTCATTAAGAGTAAATTTTTCAAACGTATCTGAGTAACTTGGCGTCCTCTGCTCCATGTTCAAAGAAAGTGTACCCATATCCAGTTTTTGTGAGATCAAAGCTTGAAAGCATCGGGAAAGAAGGCCCAGCCTACTGAAAGCAGCTGTGAAAGAACACCACACTGAAATAAAAACAGAATGGGGGCTGAAAGGAGGGAAAGAAATAAGGCTTACAGTTCTTTTTTGGTTTGTTTGGGCGTGTGTGTGGGGTGTGGTTTTTGGGTGGGGTGGTTTTTTCCCCCCCGAGGGACTGTTAAACCAGATTTTACCATCACCCTCGTTGTGCCAAGCACCATGTGCCTCCCACAGGAGAGCTGCAGCATTTCAGTCTTTCTTTTCGTCGTATGTTAGTGAGGAGAGAGGTGTAGTTGAAATTACTGGAAGATTTCAGATGCAGGTGTAGTGACAAACTGCAAAGCAACTACCAGGGATGTTATAGATATGGCTTCTTCCTGAACAGAATGGCACAGAAAGGGCTTCTCCAGGTCGCCCACTTCCCTGCCTTCTGTGAGTTCTGTGGCCGTCCTCCTACACAGTGGATTGCCAAGGGAGCGTCCTCACACCGGCCACACCGCCACCGCCCCTCGCTTACCGACGTCCTCAGCGATCGATGAATAACAGCGATTGGGAGCTAAGGCCAAAGACAAAAAATAAAGTATGGAAGGAAGCGTGGGGATGCCGTTGAGGAAGATCTTCAAGATTTTACAGATAGGACTTGGCCTCTTGTTTACTCGTGCATCCTTGCAAGGCCTGGAGAGTTTTGTTTTCCTTAATCCTAAAGTGCATGGAAAATGTCCTCTCTGCCTGGGTAGGGCTTCTGGCTGCAGTGGGTGCCACAAACAGAAATTGTAGCCTTCTGTATAACTCGGCTGTTCTGGGGGATGATCGTGACTTCCTTGCTGAAACCTGTTGTGATTTCACAGTGGCTTAACAAGAAAGAGTTAGAGTGGTCACAACTTCTCAGCTAATTTAAGCTTTTCTGGTTTTGCGTACACAAACGTTAGGTGAACTGCAGTAGTGCTGGGCTGGTGTATTTTAATGGTGCTTTTCACAATTGTCTTGAAAGGCATGCTGAAACCACCAAATAGTTCTGATATTGTTAAACAAACAAATTTGAATCTGTACTCATTAAGCAAAACAAGAGCTTTGCTTGGGCAGAGTATTTTCTGCTTTGTCTCTGCAGAGTATACGTCAGTGGCCACTTGCTCACCAGTCTTGGAACGATGTCTCAACTTTTAAACTTTAAAACACTGGTTTTACCACGGGGTTTCTGTCATCTTCTTCAGAATCCCATTAACCTGATCAAGGTACCTGGAAAGAGGACTCCCAGACTGCTAAGCAAAGTTTGAATTAACTGTAAGACCTGTTTAATTAGATAGCATCATTTCTATTTTGACTTCTATTTTCAAATATTTGCAATGTAAATATTCTGAATTCCTCTCCAGACATACATCATGCATATTCAGATCATTGTTTGACACCTATTGCTAGTTTATACTCTACAAAATGATTGTAAAGTGCTGAAGCATTTTCCCCATCCCAGTGGAAGACAAAACAAAAAACCAGCATAACTTTTTTTTTCAAAAAGGTGCGAAGGAAAAGGCTCTGAGGATTTTAAAATAAGATCTAATTAATTCTAGTGCCTGTAACGTTGCAAAAGGCACTGTGTAAGACTTCCTTTAGCAAATTAGGTTTTATTTTTGATGTCTAAATATGATGATGCATGCAAGTTATCTCTCCAGTAGTAATTCATTACTCTGGGATGTTCTTAAAATTTAAATATTAAATTATGAGCTAGCTCAGAGAATAAGGGAAAATTGGCCACACTTTTGCCTATAGCTGTGGCCTTGTGAGCTTCACTAAAACTACTGTTCAGGGATTATAATGATGGTAAACTGTGAATGCCGACTCAAGTGACATATTTTCACTGTCTAAAAGAGAGATTGCTGTTGTCAATAGCTTAAGAGCTGGTTACTCTGCACCTTCCCACCCAGGGGAGAAGGCTGAGAGAGCCTTCTCCAGCTGAGACTGATTGCGAAGCTGATTTGAAGAAAGTAATCAGAGGACCATGTAAAGATCAAGAGCTTTGCGGTGGAGAGAGTGCGAATCCAGCAAAGTTCATACCTGGAAACGTGCATTTAACCCAAGGAACTGGTTTTTTTAATCCAGTTCCCATTTACTGCTGACCTCTCTGCTGCGAGGTGTGTCTCCGCTCCCTGGTCTTTTCAGGATTGAGCAGCATATCCATGTGCTCAGGACTGTGAGGAGCTTCGAGCTGCTGCTGCAACTGGAGGTATGGGATTACTTGGATAGAAAGATAGAGATTTGTGCATACAAAAATGCCCACTCCGCACGTACACGTGTCAGTATCAGGGAACTGGAGATTTTTTTTTTTTCCCTTAAATTGAAAGAAAAAATAGTTTGTGTGAATTGGGCATGGTGGGCCAGTTCAGTGGATCCAGCTCCAGGCAGGAGCAGGCTCTCAGTGCTGCAGGTTTGACTGGGATTTGAAAAAATATCTCAGGACTGTAACGGCTGAACGGACAAGCGTTATTTATCCCTGTGGCTTACTGAGATAATGGCTGCTTTTCTGTTACTGAGTTAAAAATGGAGGGCAGCAATCGACTCGTGCTGTTTCTGGTAAACTGACTGGAAGAATTTGTAAAGATGTAATATCACATTTTTTTTTTTAACAAACCAATGATCATTTAAATATTTTAAAAAGAATTATCTACATTTTTCTAAGTAAGCAAATAATTACACCTGCTTTTAAAATATGCTACTGCAGAGGAGCATCAGGTGGAGTTCTGGAGGAGCATCACAGTGGATTTGTCCTGTTATTGTGCTTTTCCTCTGACATTTGCTGTTTGCCATGCTGGAGACAAAGTGCTAGGTTAAATGGGCCTTTTCTCTGATCTGGTAGGGCTGTCTGTCTTCTCCTGTAAGGTATCTTGAAAAAAAAAATTACTGACAAAGCTTTTTTTTTTTTTCCCCCCATGATAAAGATTTTTTTTTTTAAAAAAAAAATATCTCAAAGTGGTCTCATAATACTTATTTAATTTGTAAATTTTTACTTCTATTTAATACTATTGTCAGACTCCTAAAAATTCTAAATTAGTAAATTCTGAAGAACAATAAAAGACAAATCCAAGAGAAAAGAAAGAGAAATTGAAAAACCCAAGGCTTTTATCATAGTGGGGGTGAATTGCCTGAAAAGTAACGAGATTAACTTCTTCCTTTCAACTTTAAATGCTGATATGTACAACAGCATAAACTAGAAAGGTTCAGACAATAAAACAAAGTGATTCCAGAGAGAAAAATTAACTAAATGAGGAATATTTCTCTTGGGGATCATCAAAGTGAAGGTTTCATCATGGGACTACAGAACTGAGAAGGCAGTGGCATCTTCCTAACATATACCCAGTGTTCCAGAGAACAGAACCTACTTCTGCGTTAAAAGGATTCGCACCCACATTTGTAGGAATTTTTGAGGATTAAAGTTTGTAAGAGCTGGATGTGTCAGAGACAGAGGTAGCCTATTTGGTTTTCTTTCTCCGAAGGGAAAATTACCTCCTCAAACACCTTTAGCAAAGTGAGGTAAATTCATGGACCATCTTTTAAAGAAAGAGGATGATATAATAGAAACAGCAGGAGTTCAAGTTAACATTCTAGCATATTATAAAAATAAATTTATATGCATAGATCTGGAATTTAATTATGTATGCAAGCTCCCAAAGTTTTCTTATTTTTTCGTGAAGTTAAGGATAAAGGTTTTGGGATTCAGTTTTTTAAAACACAAAATATATTTAATGGATGATGTTGTTCTGCTACTTGCATTTATACTCAAACAGTTCTTTCCCCTCCCTGAAAGGACACAGAACGGCTCCTTTAAATATTAAGCACTCATTTACAGCATGAAATCTGAACAGATTAATGTATTTTAGTAAGCCCTATCCAAAATGTCTGATTTCTGTAATATATTAAGCAGAAGAGGTGCTTCATTCTACCTGAGATTTTGCCATACAGCCTTTTACTTTTTTGAGTGCAAGAAAACTTGAGTTTCTGCTTCATTAACTTTACAAACCTGATTTTGTTCTTATTCATTGTTTGTACCTCAGGTTTTTTTGTTTGATATTTGAACTGCTGGTTCAGTTTTCATAAAAGTCAAGTGGAAATATGACCTGAACTTCAAAAGGGCTGAGAGTCAACTCTTAAGCAAGTAAAGCATTAAGTAAATGTGTATTTAAAATGCCATACAAATTCCAGCTGTTTTCTCTTACTGTCGTGAAGGCTTTTTCCCTCTGGGTAAATATTTATTTATATAACCTTAGTTTAAAGCAATCAGAGTGCAGTTTGAGAGTTCTATCAAACTTAAAGCAAGAATTTACATTTCCTTATAAAGCTAAAGCTTAAGAGGTCATCTAGACACTCAGGATTTTTTTGTCTTTTTTTTTTTGACCTGCAGCTTTATTTAGTTATGTCTGCACAGTACATAACATTTCATAATAAAGCATACGTGTTCTTTCAAGGTTGATTTTTATTTTGCTGTCTCAGTCTATCAGGTCTAAAAAGAACATTTTTAAGGCACTCGGAACAGCTCTTCAGACCCCCGCAACCCTGAAACACTGTCTTCAATTTATAAGAGGTTCTGGAAATGATACTTGAGTGTTTTGTTTGAATTTCAAAAAAACATTAACCACATATGCTTCTCCATCATACACATCTTAGCTAAGTCAGAGAGATCAGTGAGCCCTATTTGGGGTGAGATTGTGGCGCAGTTATCCGTCTCTGTCATTTCCACAGGGCTCCAACATCAGCTTCGGATGGAGCAAGAATCCTAGCAGGCGAATTATTTTCAGACAGGTAGTTTTTTTAGGTTTGGGAAAGCACATGTGGTAGAAGTTGCCCTGGGCCTATCCCTGATGAATCTTTGTGACTCGTGCTGTTTTTAGGACTAGTTTCACAGGGTGAACTTGATTGATACACCAACATCAGGTCCTGCATAGTTTAGAGCCACCGAGGAGGAGAAAAACGAGGAATTACTTGCAGATTGTGGACCTCTCACTATGGTGAAAGGCTAATTTTGCACTTCTAAGTACCGCGAGGCAGAGTGGTAGGCCTGGATGGACGGGTGGGTTGGTCTGTAATCACAGGCCTGCTCCATGCTAGCACAACAACAAATTTGAGTGAGGGCCTGTGGTGTCTGCTTCCAAAAGGGGTGTGATATGGTGCCCCTGAACCCGTGCACCAGGCACAGGAATATCTGAAGATTTGCACCTATGTGTGTATAAATGCACGATGGGCTGTCATTGAGCCCTGCTTCCATATTCACGTCATCCTTCACCTTTGCGATCAAACCAGTACTCTGATGTGCAGTTATTTTTTCCGTTGTAGGACAAATCCCTGTGTTCGTAACCAGCATTGAGCAGATCTGAGAGTCTGATGGCTAAAGCTTGATTCAGAATGTAATAGCGTTTTATAATATTTCTGCTGGAGTAGTTGAAATACTATGGGTGGCTGTAGAAGTGATCTTCTTTTCCCCCCCCCTTGTTCTTACTATCAGCTTGGGCTCTTTCTCATTGTTTCCTCCCCACTGCATTTCTCACGCCTACCACACTGTTGGTTGTTAAATGAGATGCTCTGTTTGATTGCCACTGGTCATCATTTAGCACAGGTTTAGTTATAAATATGTTGTGGATTTTTTTTTCTGAAGTATCTTTAAAAATAAAAATAAAACCTGTGATGAAACTAGAATCTTTCTAACACTGAGGTTACTACCAGGAGACGTTATTGTAATGATGAATAATTCTCCTTTCCCCATTAATAAAATATCTTTCATTACATAACCGTGAATCAACAGTCATACCTTGCAGATATAATCACGTTGTAGAAAGTGACTGTAGAAACGTGATGATGACATGTAGACAGCAGCAATAGTCAACAGTAAAAGTAGAAGTAGTACTTTTTTCTTGCTGTAGTTGGCCTGTATTTATTTGCCCTCGTGGGACACGCTCCTTATATTTTCTTGCAGGCAATATCTGAAGCAGCTCAGGCTGTAGAAAACTTTGTGGATCAACTTTCTAAGGATGGGGAGCAATTGGGTCATTTTGAGGTTGGGGATTGTCTTCCCTGGGTGTGTCGGAGTTAGCGTTTCAGCTCACACCAGTACTGCTCTTCTGCAGTGAATTTCTGGAGTATTCCCCACTGCCTCCATTTGCTTCATGTTGCAGGGCAGCCCTGAGGCGTTATGAGAGGGATTTCCTCCTGGTGACGCCAGCCCAGAAGGTCACCGCAGGGATGTGCCACCAGTGGCAGTTCACTGCCGGCAGCAGATCAGCGCCAGTGCTGATGCAGGGCATCTGTGCTGTGTGGATGCTGGTTATTGAGCAGCAATATTTCAACATTTCAATCTACAGATCTGCTCCTCTTGTCGGCACTGCTTGGCTACGTAGATGTGGCCTGTGAGTGCCCCAAGAAGCATGAGGGGTTTTTTTTTGTTGTTTCTTTTTTTTTGTTTGTTTTGGTTTTTTCGAACTGCTGTCATCTGCATTTAAAGTCGATTCTGCTATAACATCAGTGAAGTTAGCTATGAAAAAAAAGGCTTCTTGAGGAAATGGGAAGCCCTAACTGTTGCCATGACAGACCCTCATCTCTTCATTTGTGTTAAGGATCTTCTTTTTGGAAATTGCATACAAGGATATTAATATGCATGATACGAAGCATTCTGTACGTAGCTACGTGACCTCCTTTGCAGTCTGTTTCGTCTGATGAATGGAATGTACACACCATGTGAAATAGGAAGTCCTGGGAACTAACAGGTATTTTTATAGAATAGCAGAGTAAATGGGCACATAAAACTTGGCAGTGGTTACTGCTGCCCTTCAGCTATAGTGACTCA
>JAAGAY010026788.1:6057-28338 GCA_011801015.1 Ardeotis arabs
GGCTGCAGGGGGACAACCCGCTCCACCATGGTCATCACCACAGGCTGCAGGGGAATCTTGGCCAGGAGCCGCATTACTCCTCCCTCTCCTTCTGAACTGACCTTGGCGTCTGCAGCTGTTTCTCTCACAAGAAAAGTTCGTTCTTGACAACAGGCTGGCAGATGCCTCTCAGGATCTTTTCACATCACCCATCTCATCTCCTCTCCACTTCTTGCAGCTGGGCCGGGCCGAGTTGGGCCCAGTCAGCTGCCTGGCGAGAGGCCAGAGGGTGAGGCCTGCAAGGCCCATGAGGCCTGCGCCTCCCCCTCTGGGCCTCTGCCCCTGCTCAGCTTCTTCACATCTTGTCTTCTCCTTTTTTTTTTTCTGTTTTCTCCTTCTTAAATACGTTATCGCAGAGGCATTATCACGGGACATTCTGCTACCAATCAGCTCGGCCTTGGCCAGCATCGGGTCCGCCCTAGGCCCAGCCGAGTCCACTAAACAAAGGGGAGCGACTTCTAGCAGTTTCCTACAGAAGCTTCCACCTTAGGCCCCCCCTCACTAAACAAAACCACAACAATGCTACCCATCAATAGGACAAATTCTTACCTCCTCATTCCTGAATTTTATTAACCTATTCAATGACAAGAAGTTAGTCTACATAAAACAAGAAAAATGAAGAAAACTCTGGACTTCCAATCTGGCTGTGAAAAAAAAAAAATTGTTTTTACTATTTTTCCTTAGCAAAATGATTTGCCTTTCTGAGAAACAGTCATGCTCTGGGCAGAGCTCTTTTAAAGAAAAGGGTTGGTATTTGGTGGAAAGGAAAAGTGGACACAGGTGAGAAGTTTTCAAGTGATTACTGGTAGAAATATGAGCTAATCCAGGAAATAAAAGGTAACTAAGTCCACACGGGCACTGCTAAATAAGGCCAGGTTCTGGGCCTCTTATTAGTGACACTGCTAAACTTCTAGCACAGCCCTTACTTCTGTTTTAGCATATTCTGATCAGAGCAAAAAGAAATATTCAGTAAAATAAGCTGGCTGTAGGCCACCTGGATGTAGGTACATCCACGCTACTCGGCCTTAAAGCCAGTGACTGGTTCCAAGCCCATTTCATTTGTCAGTACAGGTACAACTTAAGGAACAGAAGAGCTGCTAAAATGAAAAACATCAATAAATATAGTAAAATGAGAATTATGAGAACATCAGTAAGTTTTGTTGCAACTAGGAAATGATATTCTGAAGAAAAGACCTAATCAGCTTCAAAACATAGCAGTCAAGGCTCTTTAAATTAAAAGATGAGTTGTAGAGAGAAAATTAAATTTGCTTAGGACCAGCACATAAACAAGGGAATGGGATTGGGTTTTCTTTCAAATAGACATGGTTTTCATGGTTTTTTAATGCTGTGCCACATAACTTAAATGGTTAATTTCATACTAAATTTATAAATCTCCTATAGCCTTCATATTAGTCCATTTTTCTGTCTCACAATTCAGAGCCAGGTGATAACTAAAGGCTTTCTACTAGTTTAAAAGCACTTAAAAATAGCCTAAAAAGTAAAACAAAAGAATCATCAGGTAAGAAAAGACAACTAAATAGTACACAATGTAATGTCTGCAGGTTACTCCTGCCCAGCCTGGCCCTGGAGGAGAGGCTTGACTGCTGAGGGGCCTTTAGGGCAACAGGAGCCAGTCAAAGGACATGGAAGAGTACATCTCTCTTTTCCATCTCCTGGGCATTTCACTCAGCAATTATCCTTTGTAACAGCAGTTCACCTATTTTTTTTTTTCCCAGGTTGGTACTAACACTTCATATACTACTTCACTTTTTCTTTGCATCTCTCACCCCTCAAAAAAGGGCTGTAAATATGCCCTTGGTAGCCTTCCTCGTTGCTTGGAAAGTTCGTTCTCAGATGAGTATGAGAAACTCACGTTAGAAATAACGTTGTCAAAAATAACGTTACAATAAACATTATGATAAACTCTTAGGTTATCCGTGACTGTTACCATGCTTTCCTGTCCTCAAAACCTAGTTCTCCAAATCCTTCCTCAGAAGTCATGTTTTCACTGACAGTCTTCTCACTGGATTAATTCCAAACGCTCAGCATAAAATGTGGTGCTCAAAATTTGCAAAAATATTAAAGAGCCCTTACTAAGCAGAAATAAAAGTACTAAGCTTCTGTTTTATCAGAAAGCAGAAAAACATTACTTATTAGCCTTCAAACTTCCTTTATAATTCACTGGAAAAAAAAAATCAAAATTTGTTTGAGCTCAATCTTAAAACAAAATGCTTAGCAAATCAGAGCAGTTCATTGTACATCTATTAAAAAGATCCCAAAGTAAGCATCTGCGTTCCTAAACTGAAGCACTGCTTCTAGCAATGGTTTACTAACAAGAAAAAGCTGAAAATGATGCATTTATCACAGGTATTCAATGAATGATAGAAGAAATAACTGGAAAACTTCATTATGAATCTTCCTTTGAAGAAGGAAGTAAAGTTTTGAAGCCTCTGGGAGTAAAGCTACTCTTCTTACCATCTCTTCATAGATATAAATTGCTCTGCGCTTTTATCTTTGGCTGTATCTTGTAATCTCATTTTACTGGGGGACTACACCATTGGGGTCGCACCCTTGATTTAACTGAAACTGTGCTGCTCTTTGTGCCAGCTCTGAAGAGAAAGCATCACACAGAATGAGGAACGTAATTTCTTTTGACATCACTCTATTCCTATGCACTCCTCCCAGGGGCTGCTATAGGCAAAGTCTAATTGGACCTAAGTGTTTCTATTATTAGATCCATGCTCTGCAATGTCGTAATTTTTGAAATTTGGTTTTCAGAAAAGCTATCTTCCTGTGCTTTTATCAGAAATAAATTATTCACTTAGAAAAGATAATTTTATGTCATTATGACAACAAATACTTTCTATCATGAATTACTAATATTTATTTGAACCCTGCCACAGTCCTAATGTCAAGAGAGTACTCAGAGTGACAAACTAATAAGAACTGTTACAGGTTACAGTAATTAGAAACATTTTTCAAAGTGCTGTGTAAGGCAATAGGCTGCTATAATATCATTCATAATTCATTAAAACTTAAAACATTCAAGTTAATATGAAAATGCTATATGTGCAACTTTGCCTGAAAGACTGTATGCAAGAAGAGATATGCATGTGTTCTAGTTATATGATGATTCCTGTTTATTCAAATGACCTAATTTTTTGTCTTTCTTATGATGTGATTACTTTGATAGCACAAATTTCAAAGCTGTGATCAATTTGAATGAAAAATGATTATGACTAGATGTTCCAATTCAATGTTTCTACAAGATAATAAAATACAGGTAACAAGGATTTAGCACATTATATGAGCATTAAGACTCTGAATAGTTGAAAAATGTGGGGTTTTTGAGAAATAATGTGCCACCTCATTTTCATGCCTGCAATGCAGTTAATTAAATATCATCACTAATTTTAAATTACTTAATTTCTAAAAACTCTAAGCACATTCTTCAAGACAGCTGATCTAGTAGCACTGCAAATAGTATCATAGAATCATAGAATGGTTAGAGTTGGAAGGGACCTTCAAAGGTCATCTATAGTCCAACCCCCCCTGCGAAGAGCAGGGACAATAAGTAGCTGTTATCATTTCACATCAAAATGGCTTTTTGATTACCTGGTCTTGGATATTTTTCTTGTTTGTTTTGCTTAATTTGCAAAGTTCTTTGTATTCTTTATTCAAACAATTTAAACTCACTTATTTTTAAAAGGGGTGAAAGAAAGGAAAATATACGATCCATGAACTAAGCTGCAACTGCTAAATATGTAATGAACTGCGATATTGTTTTAACTCCTAGTGAAAGGATACGTAAGCAGGTAGAAAAAGAAAAACACACAAGGATCTCTCGCCATGATTTGTCTTATAAACACAGTGCAATTTGAAAGTTGCTTGTCTACAACTGTCTGCACTCAATTCTGCTACTGTTCTGCACTTATTTACAGATTTTCTATATTACAAAAATTGCCATTAGGGTACTTTGTTATGAGAACACAATAAAAATTGTGCTGGAACTTATCATTAGGATTTTTTAATAACCTTTCAAATTTCCTTCTTCAAAACAGATGAAGTCAGGCAATAATTCTCTTGGGGTCACACTACCATATCAATGTAGTAACGGGACAGCAGGTAACGTATTGTTCCCCAGATAAATACATTAATATTTTCTTTCAGTTTTTAATAAGTTGGCCTACATGTACCAGATAGTCTTATAACGTATGCAATTCAGTTTGAAAATCATCCTTATTATTGTCTGATTCATGCTACATTTTGATAAACGAAGCTTGGAGTCTATTACAAATACAGATTACAGGAAAACATTTACAAGTAAGAGACATCATCTACCTTATAATCAGGACATGTTTAAGATACTTGGCTGCTTGGTTAATATACCAATTAGGCTTGAGCGTAAGTGACTAGACAGCTGGACCCTTTAGTGAAAAACTTAGTTCCTTTAAAAACCTCTTGAATAAATTCCTGTTATATTAAGATTTTTTCTCTCTTTAATTAGACATACCGCACTAAGCTGTAAAGAAGAGTTTCATTGTTATATTGGTGAGACATGCAGAACATTTACAGCAATAAAAGTCATAAGTGTGTAGTTAGAGGTTTCTAAGATGTAACAGTCAAAAGTGTCAAGTTCCGAAACTGCAAATATTTTTATCATGAGAGTAGTTTTAAAACAGCACAGCTAAGATGTCTTTCTTATTTATCTTTAGATCTAAAATTATATCACCAAGCTTTTCTTCACAACCACGAAAGGTTAAACTATATAATTCTGTGTTTCTATGAGAAGTTTTAAGTGAGTAGAGCTCACTGGAGACCCCAACATAAAAAGGACATGGACCCAGCTGGGAAAGGGTCCAGAGAAGGGCCACGGAGATTATCAGAGGGCTAGAGCACCTCTCCTGTGAGGACAAGCTGAGAGAGTTGGGGCTGTTCAGCCTGGAGAAGAGGAGGCTCCAGGGAGACCTTATAGCGGCCTTCAAGTACCTAAAGGGTACAGAAAAGATGGGGAGAAACTCTTTAGCAGGGCCTGGTGTGATAGGATGAGGGGCAATGGTTTCAAAATAGAGGGAGGTAGATTTAGATTAGATATTAGGAAAAAAAAATTTACGCTGAGGGTGGTGGAACAGTGGCCCAGGTTGCCCAGAGAGGTGGTGGATGCCCCATCCCTGGAAACATTCAAGGCCAGGTCGGAGTGGGCTCTGAGCAACCTGATGTGGTTGGAGATGTCCCTGTTCCTTGCAGGGGAGTTGGACTGGATGGGCTTTAAAGGTCCCTTCCCACCCAAACCATTCTGTGATTCTCTGAGTAAACAGGAACTGCTAAGGCTGCACATCAAATTCACTCACCACCTGCTGGAGCTGGCTTGTATTCTAAAGATCACACAATTACTAAGTCTGAATTTAGAAGGAACCTTTCCCAGGTCAAACAAGCTTAGCTGCAAAATCGGTTTGTTTTATTACGTACCATGATTTGACTACCTACATTTGTTGCTCAATGTATGGTCATTGTGGAGGCTCTATAGAGTAATGAAAGCTTAGTTTCTCTCCTCTTTACTTTAAATAGGTCCTGTTATGTTTTAGGGCTGAAGTATCTTATCTAACTGAAGATTTTGGAGCTATTATGGACATCCGGGGTGATCTCAATGGTGATTAGAACAGAAAAAGTTACACTGCATAGTAGACTTGAACACTTTATTGTGTTCAGAGTAGACACCTCTGAATGCAATAAACCAAGAGTCTCTTCCATGCTGTATACTGTCTATTACTTAGGCAGGCTCTCTTGACAAACCTTGTTTACAAAAGGACATAACTCATGCTGAGAGAGTTTTCATTCTCTGGGCACCAAAGTTGAAATCTCAGTACACAAAAGCACTAAGCTACAAGAAAAGGAATCATTATTTAATTTGTAGAGTGAATTATATTTCAGCTGTTTCCATTTCTGAGTTACGGATAGCCAATAAAGAAGGAGTCTGAGCCTGAAAAAGCAATCTGCTCCCCATGTTGGATGACAGAAATAAGTACCTTCACAAGGAATGTGCTTGCTACACTTTTTTTTTTTCTCTTGAGTCTTGCCTGAACCAGATGACTGTCCTCCAAATTCTACCTTTAAGTATCTTTAAGTGGAGAAACATTTTCCTCTTTGATTTACCTATCTCAATACAGCCAAGAGTACTGTATTTTTGGAGAGAGATGTTTCTCCCAGACAGAAAATCACCTCTTATTCTGTCAGATAATCAGCGGGCCATACAAATCACTGCTGACCAGCAGACATTTAGCTGGTAACTGCTCCAAGGGCAGTGCCGGTTGTTTGCCTGTGAGCACATTATACCGTTTTGATAAGCCGCTGTCCCTCAGCCAGGGGGCTGTTGGCGGGGGCGGGGGGGCTGACTTCTGACTGCACATTGTTCAAGATTCGCTACTTTAGGGAACTGTTCATTTGTTCCAGGAATTCTGTGGTACTTGATAATGCAGCAGACTTTGAATTTTCTTGGTTTTACATGCATGTTTGTCACTGTCAGAATTTTTATCAACCAACATTTTGAAATTTTATACTTTTAAATCTATAGAATTTATTGTTTCAGTTCTAGCCTTTCCCCTCTCCAAATCTTTGCTTGAGGTTCAGGAGTGCTGAAGCGCCTGCTGCCCAGCGGGGAGGCTTCGGGGCGTGACTGGGGCAGTAAGTAAACACATTTGTGTTCTTCTGAGTTGAAGATGGGACATTCTGTAATGTAAGTACAACTGCTTAATAGCTGTCTTCAAATCATATGTTTCAAATTACTTTCTCCACACAAAAAAAAAAGGCACACCAAATTACTGCATTTAATATCAGTTCCTACCCCGATAGTAGTTTTTAATTTACCGTGTAACGCTTTCAGTTCCAGAATTTTCATCTCCAGCAAATGATGCTATAAAATACTTTGTTCCTCCCTTTAACAATGTCATTGTTCAGTTCATTTGTAACTCCACTTATCTTGCTTTCAGAGGTAAATTGCCAGTGAATTCAGTCACTTGCTTAATCTAATACAGAACACTGAAAAACAGAAAAAAAAATCTGATAGTGAATAATTATTATTACAAAAACTCACTGTGCAATAAGGATTTCCAATGTATAGCCAGTGAGAAAAAGTTGGAGTTTGTTTTCTGGAATTATCTGTAAATAGTACTATGAGAAGTGAAGGATAAAAACGTAAAAGTTATTGCTACAGCACTTGATGTAATATGACAATCTATAAAGAAACAGCTGTTTGACCCTTCTCTTAGAAACTCAATATAGGTTACTCTATCGAATCAAGCACACATCATCATCTTATCTCCCAATTTCTACCGCTGCACCACAGATCCCATGTGTTCTCTGAGGGACTGTGATAATTACTTAGAGATAGCTAACAGAGGCTGACAGCCTACAGAATTCAGAACAGCAACATTTCCTTCTAAAAGGCATTTTTCCCTTGTTGAATATGGTATAGAAAACAAGTAGTATAATCTACACCAGTGACGTATACTGGCCAGGCTGTCCAGTCCAGATAGCCATTGGTGTCCCCCTCAAAACAAAAATGATACTGAATTACATTTTATTGCTTATGTATCTTATTATTTATTGCTACTGAAAGCCATCCTTTGCTTTTGTTTGTCAAAGGTTTTTCCCACCAAAGCTTCATTCCTTTATTTTTGTTGCAAACCACGGGCCCCTGTTGAACTGGAAAGTGCCAGGCTCTTGCACACAAAAGCCGTACAGAGGCAGAACGAGCTGAATGACTGTGGGGACGTGGTGACAGCACTGTGCATCACCACACTGCTACGTTCACTCCATGACCTGCACAAGTACCAGAGCCCCTGGGAAAGCACCACTGTTCCCAAAAATATTGCTGCTGTTACCATCTAATCTTGCTGCTTCATTAAATATCTGGTTAATGATCTTGTTTCATTCCAATGTGGTGCTCACCATTTTTAGATTAGTGATTTAGCCCATTCTTCCCGGAACTAAGTAAGCAAGAAATGTTAACTCTCGCCTAAATTGCCTGGAAGAATGCACATAAAACACACATTCACTTAGCAAAAATATAATTGATTACATGTTTCACCATATATACAAGAGGGAACAATAGATCTACAGAAAAAAAAAAGCCATCGATATGAAGTTCAGTAATGCTATTTACTTACACATACACAAGTTTTCAGCTGATCTAAAATGACTCTGATAGTCTTTGAAATATTTTTCTTTGAAGATTATAAACCTAGATGTAGTTTTTCCACTATTTCTATCATTCTATAGTCTGTACTTCACAATGAAGTACAGAGGAAACTCCACATGAAATATTAAAACCCCTACAAGTTCTATTTCCATGTTATTTGAATTACACTGTGGTGACAGCAATGCTTTTCAAAACAGTCTGAAAGCAGCAGTGAAAGTTTTTACTTTATCAAAGCCTTTCTATTTCCTTTTTTAATATTGTCGGAGGACTCCAAACCCCCATCACCCTGCCTCTGTCTCCCAGTCTCAGAAAAGGCTCTTGCCTCATCACTTGGGAACGAGCACCACACAACTCTCAATTTTGTCTTACAGTGCAGAAAAGTCCCATAATTTCACTAAGTAGTCATACCCAGGAGCAAAAATATTTTTGCTTGTGCACTGTAGGTTATTAAAGAAACAGCAGTGAAATTATCACCCCCTATTGCTCACAGTTCTTATTTATGCATGTTTTATTTAGTTGCAGAAACAATCACAGACTTCTACATCTTTCATGGATACTTAGGTGAAAGTACAATGAGAAAAATATTGCTAAAAAATATGGGGCTACAGCTTTTATCAAATGCGTACAAAGCCTAGCAACATTGCATACGATAACTTGCCAATGCTGTACTAGTACTACTACATTGCAACCTGCATCTCTTGGGTAGAACACCAGCCACTATTAAAAAATACTCCAAAACTGAACCCTAGACCACAGCGTCCAGCAGTAAAGAAAAGATAAAAAATAAATTTTTTTTTTCAAGGCTCCCAGACCACAAATGTCACCTGTCATGCAATTAGGGACAGAGCAGTGTCCTGGACGACACCTGCCGTAGCGTTAGAGACTCTGTGAAGGAGCCAAGTGCACCCTGTGTGAGTGCAGGGCAGGTGGTTAACCGTATAGGCCCGTGGTTCCGCCAAGTGACAGTGCTGAAAGGAACTTGTTCCACTTCATTACCCAGACAACTAAACATCAATTTCAAATACCTTTTATCTTTTCTTATTTCACATGAATTATGTATTTAGAGGTGGAGTTTTCTTCTTTCTGTCTAGTGGTATCGATGGTAGTCTAGATATAGTCATATCTGAACAAGATTAGATTTTATAACTGAAGTCCCATATTATGTAATAAGTTGTCTAATAATAAGAATAATAATATTATCAGATATGATGCTCATTAATGCTAACAAAAACCATCAGTAGTAAGGGACCATGTTACTGATAACAAAGTATCTTTTACAGGACAGTGATATCATACACTGAGAAAGCAATTCAAATTCCTTAATCCCTATCCTCTTACTTTCTGATCACTTTTATTTAAAAGACGCTGTACTGCAGTACAACTTCATGTGCTGCATAAAGCTCCTTAATCCAGTCACTGTGATGTGTTTTTTACAGCAGATGTCTTAAATTTCTTTTTCAGCTCTGCAGCAGACATAAGGGAGGCAAACTCATTACAGGAACCCTAGGGACATCTTAAAAAGGTACAGATTCACAAACACACTTTTCTTAGGCATCACAGAGAAATGAAGACGCTCATACTCATGCCTAGAAGCAACATTTTATGCAACTTTGAGGAACACATATCATTGGCAAAGGTGTATTTATGAATTAAAAGCAAGTTGGGACATTAGCAAGTATTAGAATCCTAGGTGCTTTTTAAAAGTCACCTATGCACTACACAGACAAATCTTCATTGTGCACAGGCCCATGACTACCCATCATTTTTGATACACAGTTATAATGAAATGCACTGAAAATTGTCTTGTAGGGCAGTGATAAAACTGATTTTTCTTTCTATTATAAAAGTTTTATATGTCAGGTACAAAACAAATATGTGGATTCATTTAAGACTGGAAAAACAGAGTAAATAAAATTTAAGCAAACAGAAATAGCAGAAATCTACTATCAGGCAGAGTCATTTCATCTTCAAAATGAACATGACAACATATACCATATTACAAAATTTGTTTCTGATGACCTCTGGTTTTCTCAAGCTCACCTAAGCTTTAAATTAAGTGTAATGTAAATAATAGGGAAGTTTAACTATTTGATTTTTTTTAGTGTGGTGGGTTGACTGTGGCTGTATGCCACTCTATCAGTCTCCCTTCTCAGCTGGGTCGAGATAAGGACAGGGAGATATCAGTCATCAAATACTGTCACAGGCAAAACAGACTCAACTTGGGGAAAATCAATTTAATTAATTTATCAGCAATCAAATCAGAGTAGGATAATGAGAAATATAAAACAAACCCTAAAGCTCCTTCCTCCCACCACTCCCTTCTTCCTGGGCTCAACTTTACTCAATTCTCTACCAGGCAGAAGGAGAATGGAGATTGCAGTCAATTCATCACATCTTTTCTCTGCCACTCCTTCCTCCTCAGTGGGAGGACTCCTCACACTCTTCCCGTACTCCAGCATGGGGTCCCCCCTACAGGAAACAGTCCTCCATGAACTGCTCCAATGTGAGTCCTTCCCACGGGCTGCCGTTCAACAAACTGCTCCAGCATGGCTCCCTTCCACGGGGTACAGTCCCCTCTGGAACAGACTGCTCCAGCCTGGGTCCCCCATGGGGTCACAGCACCCGACAGCGAACCTGCTCCAGCCTAGGCTCCTCTTTCCACGGGTCCATAGGTTACACCAGGAGCCTGCTTCAGTGCAGACCCTCCACGGGCCACAAGTCTCCTTTAGGCATCCGCCTGCCCTGGCGTGGGGTCCTCCACAGGCTACAGGTGGATCTCTGCTCCTCCGTGGGCCTCCATGGGCTGTAGAGGGACAGCCTGCTTCACCACGGGCTGCACCACGGGCTGCAGGGGAATCTCTGCTCCGGTGCCTGGAGCATCTCACCCTCCTCTTCCTTCTTCACTGACCTTGCTATCTGCAGAGTTGTTTCTCTTCCGTACTCTCTCTTCTCTCTCCCTTGGTTGTTACTGCTGTTGCACAGCAATTTTTTCTCCTTCTTAAATATGTTATCACAGAGGCACTACCAGCATCACTGATGGGCTAGGCCTTGTCCAGCAGCAGGTCCATCTTGGAGCTGGCTGGCAGTGGCTCAGTCAGACACAGGGGAACTTCTTACAGAAGCCACACCTGTAGCACCCCCTGTCACAAAAACCTTGCCACAAGAGCATGGTGGAACACTGGCCCAGGTTGCCCAGAGAGATGGTGGATGCCCCATCCCTGGAAACATTCAAGGCCAGGTTGGACGGGGCTCTGAGCAACCTGATCTGGATGGAGATGTCCCTGCTCCCTGCAGGGGGGTTGGACTGGATGACCTTTGAAAGTCCCTTCCAACCCAAACCATTCTGTGATTCTATATTCCACCCCTCACCTCTGTGAATCACATATTTAAGAATTATAATTAAAATCCACATTCATCACACAATCTTCACAAACTTCACTCACATCAATAAAAAACAATTCCCCACACTAAAATCAAAGTAACATCATCACAACACCGAATTGAATTGGACAATTTACACATAATGCCCCCACCTCGCCCTGTCCTGCAAAGGAGGGGAGTGATAGAGCAGCTTGGTAGACACATGGCATCCAGCCAAGGTCAGCCCCCCACATGTATACATTAAAAAAACAAAATTTGTCAAAAGATTTAGCCAAGTATTTACTTAATTTTAATTTGGATAAAATACACAGACATATAATCTACTAAATTTATTATCACAACAGGTTAAGTTAATTTCTCTGAAATTCAATTACAAAGAACTTATTTGAGCAAACTTAATATTTGACAAATAATAATTTCAGTTAATGAGGCAGTTTTATAAATTAGCCTTATGCCACATTTTGCTTTTGTGAGATCATGTTCAGTCTAAGCATTTTTACTAAGCTCATTATTACTACGGTATCCCAGCACCTATTTTAGAAAGCTCTTCTTATAAGCAATGTAATTCTACTCAATTGCTTAGAATGATAAGAATATGCACTTTTAAAATAGGAATGATTATAATTTGCTTCCAAACTAGCAGAGCATAGCAGCTCAGGACCTAATCTAAAACCATATTCTCTACATTCACTTCAGAGAACTCCAAGTTTGTACCACTTACAAAGCTGTGAATTGCTGAACTTGAACAAGAGCTAGCTGAATCGAGCCTCAAGAATCACTGCATTTGAGAGGCTTCACAATGCATTTGTCCTTATTTTGGATGATACTGAAGTGCATTACAGAAGCTAATGACTCTAGATTCTCAGAACTGACCTAATTATTCCCATTAAGGTAATAAAAGATTTACAATTGACTTTAAGAATATAGAGCTCAACTAGTAAATCAATATTGTTTCTGAAATGGAATTTCCAGTACTTGCTCCTTCTTTCAAGGAGAGGAGTAGATAGTGTCAGACCAAATTTTAACATCCATATCTAGACTAGGTTTCCACCAATTTAAGTGGAAACTGTACCTGAATATCAATGACTTGATTAAGGATCTGGGGATTTGACCCCCTGATGGAAGAAAAAAGAAGAAAAGGTATTACTTTGCTGTTTAGAAGTCTTCAGTTTCAGGAATATAATTTACAGTATGCCTAGGACTACAGAGGGAAACCTAGCATGTTTCACAAAGTGTCCAAAGAAACATCAGATAATTAAACACCTATTTATATTTGCATTTAAGGTTTGAACATAATAACGTCTAAAATCCTTTGTCTATTAGGCACATACTTCCTTAAGGGTAAAATGCTCTATGGAAAGAAGAATTATTTTTATAACTGAAAAATAACAACTTCTAATACAGAGATAGGAATTTATCAGGACAGAGAGTGCCTTTCACAGGTTAAAATACTGGAATCTACAAAAATAGGTCTAAAAATAGATACCCTTTCAGTGCTTTTACTAGATTAATTCCTTTTTCTTTGAGCTGCCAAATATACATATGGAACAGTGTAAATGTCTAGGAAACTGTAATTAAACAGGACGATTTAAGTCAAAGTCATTAGGCCCTGGCAACTCTTGTTTCCTTCTTGGCAGAAATTACCGAGCACGTAAGAAGTCTGAACAAGGCAACTATGAGGTTAAAACATAGATGAAGAAAACAGGGCTGCTGGGTAGAATTACTGAAATAGAGTGAATACCAGAAGTAATGCATATGGTAGCTGTGAAAGTCCTATATATAAAAGAAAATACATCCTAGGTTATAAATAGCTGATTCTGTGTTTAATGTACTTATAGTTTCAGTTGGCTGTAGATGAGCATACTATAAGCTCTTCAGTACATGGAAGGGAATGAACATAATGATTTCAATAGCTGAGCTATTAAGCACCATTCTGTGATTTTGCTAACTCATTGATTCTAATTTTATGGCTGTAGAATATTTAGTGTTTGTGTTTCAACACTTTTGGTGTGCATGTGTGTGTGTATGTGAAAAAGCCGCTGTATGTGAAGGTATCACAAATGAGCACTATGAAATACTTAAATTCCACACACCTTGAATCTAAGAATGCACTAAAAAGCAGTTGAGCTTTCTCTTTGTTATCACAGGCAGCATGAAGTGCTACACAGTGCTGACAAGAACAAAGGAAAGTAGTTCTCAAAATTTTGATGAACTACATGTTGCAAAACGTTTTTGTGTTTTGTTTCAGGAGTTGGTGGGGGTGTGTTTTTTTGTTTTGAGTTGGTTTCTTTTAATTCATTACCTTTGCTATCCAGACAGACTGATGCTGTTTTGAGCAGAATTCTTTTTCCAGAGTTGCAGACAAATTCCAGAGCTGCAGACAAATATGCATTATAAAAGTTGGCCTCTTACATGTAGTGGCTGCAGGAACTGCCTATTGATTTCACAATAGTGAAATAGCGTAAATATAGATCACAGCCTTTTATGTGCATCTGAGAAGATTTCCTTATTGGAAGCTGCTCAGATACGGTTTTCTTTCTAAGGACAGCAATTCATACATGATGTCTGTAGACAGATGGTCTTCAGAAATTTCTGTGCTCACTTATCATCCAACTACTTTTTATGGATCAGCGGTGAAGTATAAAGAAAGATCAAACATGAAATGACTGACAGTACAGTTCAGGGGAGAAAAGGACAACAACGGATCACCTACCGCCACTGTGGAGGGCTACACTTTATTACAGGCCCTATTCTGCTATTCTTCAGTAGTACTTAGCAGAGGTAGAGTAGCAATATCTATTCTCAAATGAAGGAAGAATTCTAAGCTGCCTTTCAATAGAACCAAAAGGTTAGTACTAACTGGGATAACTATTCGTTTCAGCCACTGAAAGGACACACGTCCTGCCTGTCAGGGGCACTTATTTGGTTCACCCTATTGCAAATTCATCTTGCTATACAAGGAAGTGGGCTAGCAGCCATTAGTCAGTGAACCCATGACATTTCTGCACTCTGCATTTAAAATAACTCACTCCACAGAAGCCTGTAAAGCAGAACGTGTAACAGTCACACCGCCTGTGCTGAGCAGACTACCAAGGCTTCTGCCTTGCAGTAGGTTTAGGAGTACAGGATTCCCTGAAGGAACCTCTGAGAGAAAGCAGCCTACAGCACCAAAAGTCTTAAGATGCCTAATCTCAATGGGATACAACAGCAACATGCCCGCTTACCTGGAAACCTTACTTGGTCACTATTTTTTAAGAGGAGATTTATACTACACATTTACGTGGTATCAAGGGTCCCAGATTCACTCTGAAATGTATGTATTGAGGCAATCTTCTTAAGCATCAGACCATGAAAGGAATCAGAGTTATATCTTTAACTAGGTGCAACTGATCCACAGCTAAGAACTTGCTGTATTTTCACTTGTCCACTTTTATCACTTATGTGCCATTCTGCTGTGAGCAATTTTTTAGTTCTATGGCATGATATCTGCAAAATGTAACTGGTACGAGAGTCTATCACCTTAAATGAAATAGGAAAAAAAGAAGAGAGTTTATTAACTCAAGACTCTCAAAATGCTGGGAGTGTAATACTGGAGGGTGGAAGAGGTGACCAGGGAAGATTGCACTTTAATTTTTGCACTTAAGTTCTGTGAGCTTCATCTTGCAACAACTGTTTAACATCATATTTCATATGAAGCACTACATAGTATGTTATTCTGTTAATACTAAATGTACCATGCAATTCATTAATAATATTTAATGAAATAAAAATGCATCCCCCTCCTTAACCGGTTGTGTCTGACATACACGATTTCAATTTTGGCTGTCCCATGGAGCATTCTAAGCAGAAAGCATGAAATATGTAAATGAGATAATTAGTCTGGAGATGAGACAACCAATGCAGACATACATCTATGCATGAAGATTCTGGGGATAAGGAAAAGGCCACAAAGTACTTTTCCTTAAGCCTTTTAGAGCTGCGCTACAGATTTATTAAGGAAGAATATTTCAAAACAACTACTTCATTGCAAATCAATTAAAATTTGAATTATACTGTCTTAAGTCTTGAAAAGTTGTCAAATCTACAGATAATTCCTCAGACCTTAATGCTACAATGCACACCCAGTTTGTTTTTATGGTTACTTGAAATAACATACATCACTGGTCTATGGGATAAAAACACAGCACATATATATATTGAGATACATTTAATACAGCCAAATTTTACCTTTAAAATCTAGTTCCATCTAATGTGTTTAGATGTGTTCTATTCTTTACATGCATTTATAATGTGGATTGTAAACTGGATCAATTTGTCCTGTAACAGTAATAAACTGGAAGCATAACAACAGTGTGAAATTAGAGCTTTTAAGTAGTGGAACTGGACTATTATTACTGCAAACACAGGGTCTGGACTTCTCCTGTTAAGTGCTTCTTATCAATTTATAATTACATTGCCACTGAAGTGACTGGTTTAGTTAGAGTTCAGTCTCTTCACACTTGCCTTTGTGCTAGAGATCTTGTAGGGTGCGTACATCCATACTGGCTGCAGATCTGCACAAACAACACATGACTGGGGATTCTGCGGAGGAAAAGTATTTCTACAAAATTAAAATTTATTTTTACTCCACAGGCTACTCTTTGCCTCTAACCCACGTCTTAGGGCAGTGTTTGCTGTGTGGTTTATTGCAAAATGAGGAAGCTTTCCTTTTTCCAACTATTTTACCAGTATTCAGAACACTCAGTGAAAGGGTGTATCCCACTGTGCCTCAGGATCAGTGAGAGATTAGCGCTTTGTGAATTTAAGAGCTTTTGGTTTTTACTGTTGTCGGTCCTCAGCAAGAGATTTAGAAGTTTCTTTGAGCGATAGTCGCTGTGCTATATATACATCTTCACAGACCAGCTACAATCTGCTCCATTATCTTGATATACATATTTTATACATTTAAAATATTAGCCCAAAACTTCAGCTGGCATAAATCAATACAAATCACATAATACTTGACAGAGGGACCTCTGTGCTTGTGCAATGAATGTTTTTGTTGGATTATAGTAAATATAGGTATTACAGAGCAAGTCGAGTACAAAGAGAAGCATGAACAGCATAAATTGTGCCATTGATCGTCTAAAGAATAAAAAGGGAAATAATGGGACACAACAGTGTGAAGTTAGAGCTTGACCACTACTTTTTTAGAGAAACTACTAGTAAACTCACACAGTAACCCCCAGCAAATGCTACAGGGCTACAGATACAAGACGGGGTGTAGGAAACAGGTCATTATTTCATTGGAAGTACACAAGATTGTCAGCAAATGTGCCCCCCGGTTACTCAGGGCTGGTTCATTTTCTACTGCATTCGTGACAGAAATCTACAGCAGCGTAATGCAATCTCATTAATGCATCATTATCTACTGTAGGTGCATGTGGAAAAGCATGCTAGCATTGCTTTACAAGAAATATAGATAACTAATTTCAATAATGTTTGATCATGTAGTCAGCATTTTAAACTATACTGCTCTTATAAGCTATCATATTACAGATACATCACCTTTTTGTCATAATTTGGAAATATGAAATATAGTCATAAAAGAAGAATTAAGGCTAAGAAAAAATAAAAACCACAGAAATTTGAAATATTGAGTTAGAATCGTCCTGAGTTTTCAAACTTGCGTCATTCTGTGATTATCTGACCACAGTGAGCCAAAGACTACAGGTCATCACCATTCATAGTTATAAATAATTACAGTGATTTGAACAGTCAGTTCTTCTATGGAAAAGCTCAGATCAAATGAGAAAGCTTCATTAAGGGATTTTCTCCATTTAATTAAACAAAAAGTTATTTTTCCTGTTCTTGGAAACCATCGGTGCCTACTGTTGTTCCTCATTCTTGGGAGAAAATATTTAGTCAGCAATATTCAGCAGCACCAACTGTGCCCCTAAATGTTCCTTATCTTAGTAGAGTCTTTTTAATCACTGAACATGTATTTCTGTAATATCCTTTGATCCAGAAAGCATCACTGAGCCAAGATTTGAGGAACTACTACTTCTCATTTTCCTTTTATTTTTCCCTGCCTGTCACCAAGTGCTTCCCCCCATCACTGGCAATTTCCATTTGCTTATATTTTCCTATTCCCTTTCTCTGCTTTCTTGCTCAAAGGATTCTGGTCCTTCTATTCAATTGGAGGCTGTTTACTCAAAAAATAGAATCTGAGATGGATGAAGAACATAAACCAGAATGATTCTTGGGAATTTTGGCTTTCCTCAAAAAAACCCAAACAGGTATGGAGAACGCTAACCTTATTGATAGTAGGTTTGGGCAGCTGTGGAGACAACGGTGTGTAAAGCCACAAACAGTTTTAGTACTGGGTTCAAGGCCTATTTTCTTACTTTCCGTACCTATAGGTAACGCATGCTTGTATTTAAGGCATTAGGAAAATCGTATATAGTTACCAACACCTAAATAACTGTCTAGTCATAACCTCCGTGCTCCTTAGAATAAACTGAAACATATGAGGAATATGAATTTAGCGAACATTGGGGTGTCTGTGATTTTAAGCTATTTACTACTAATGTTTTAACCTGGCATAGAAACCTGACTGATGAAACCTCCTTGCTTCATCCAGGCCCAGATTTCATCCTGATATCATATATTTTTCATGTATGAAAAATGGACTAGTTGTGCGATTCTATCATTCACTCTTGTCACTGCTTTGCAAACAGATCACGCTCCCTTTGCACAGAGGTTAACAACCATGCCGAATAAAACGGGACCAAAGGAGAACTGGAGCAAATAACCTGATGAGAAATTTCATGATCTGAATTTATGTCAAAGTGCAACTGTGAATGCCTACAGCAAAATATAAATTAGAAAACTGTCTGTTCTGAAGCCAGCCTTCAACTGCATTTCCCACAGTCTGAGGGGGGTATTTTTCAACTAGGTTGTTCTCACACAAAAAGGTATTGGTAAAGGTAGCTTTAATGTTCCTACTAACCCTATGCAACAATTGCCAAAAAATCTTTATCTAATTTTAAAAAATACATTCTGTACATCCAGCAGTGTCAGAGTGCTAAGAAATCACCTTGTGCAGTACTCAGACACAGAAGACAATAAAAGTTTTCTCATTATCAGCCAGTCATCTTTCCTCAAAACTCATCTCATCCAAACTCCAAACACATTCCTCAAGTTTCCACAGACCATTTTACAGATGAGATTGTTTCCCTGTGATGAGAAACTTGTCTTGGTCGCTTGACTAGCCAAACTTGTCAATCCTCAGCAACATGAATTTTGGAGGCCTAAAATATATATTTTATCCAACACATTTAGGAGATAGACGCTTATTTAAATCCACGTGCATGACTGCCTATATACATAGCGTATAATGTACCCTTACGCAAAGAAAATGGTTAACTTCAAAACTTGTAAGACCAATCCACAGTGATATTCCCATTACCGTGTACTAGGTTCTGTATACTGCAGGTATGCATCAAGCCTCTCCACTCCCTATTAATCTAAACATTGAGCTATAACTGCTTAACTTGGAACACATTACAGTAACAATGTAAGTACTCTTAAGGCTTTTTTTTTTACTGCAGATTTACAATTACAATGAGGTCTCACGTCTGATTAAGGAGTGCATTTCACTCAATACTAAGAGCCTTGAGGTGAACAGCATAGAAAATTTATTGTGAAAGCAAAGAAATGACCATGTTACTTTTCCATTTAGCTTCAGGCAAGACTTCCTTCAACACTACTGAATACTTTTAATGATACTACAATATATGCCACAAAATAAAAAAAAAAAATATAATGATAAATATGGTAAGAACTCAGTTATTTGCCTGGTAAAACAACACACAAATAGGTTTAAATAATTTATGAGACTGAATACACAGACTGTCTGAAAGCACTTTCATCATTTCACATCACTAAAAAAGGAAGACTACCTTTACATAGTGAAAATAAAATATTAAACTTGTAATCCCTTGCAGAAGACAGAGACGAATCTGGAAATCCTAATGATAATGAAACCCTACCAAAGCCTCAGGGATATGAAAATCAACACAGCAAATTGACTCTCAGACACATAGCTGAGCAGAAAAGATCAGCTGCTGTTGAAACGAGATCTTTCCAGTTCTAAGTTCTCTAAGTACCACAGGCAATAGACCTTAAGCTTCAGCTGAACCATTCCTACTAAAAGCCTATACATACAGCGTTGTTAGGAAGCAACTGGAGGAAATGATCACCCACACGTTAGCATCTGGTAGAATATCTAATAGAAGCAGTGAATGCACAAATACTACCCAAGGTAATGGTCACTGGATGGACTTCACATTTTTTACAAGTCAAGCGTGGCTTAAATACATGTGAAAAGTTACATTCCAGATAATAATGACAATGAAAATGCTGAGCAATGACAGTTTGGAAGAGAGTCCTTCAAATACTCACAGAAATAGAATAACACGTTATTTAACTCTAAAAATACCATTTACCATTGAAAAGCACAGGACTGAACCAACAGAACAGATGTAATCCCAGTCTCAAAGAGTTTACCAATCCAACAGGTTTACCAATCCAACAGTGATGCTGAAAACTCCTTGTGTATGCTCCTTTTTAATTATGCTTTGTAACAGTATGCAGTTTATGATTAGTGAAACGGGTAAATTGCTTTATCATCAGTATGTCATCATATGCCCTTTCCCCCCACTGTTCACAGAAAAATACTGCCTCCTTCTAAGCCTTACAGTTAAAGTACCACTGCCTGTTACAGGATGTGACTTACTTTCCCTGCCTATTTGTTCAGTGGCCAACCCTGAGTGCTGGGCAGCTTTCCAGCATGAGAATTGGGACTTTAGAGCCTGACCTTTAAGTATTTTGCAGTCGGTGTGAAAGTTCCCATTGATTTCAATGGCATTTGGAGTAGGGTCTTGGCCCTTAATGTGACCTTATTTTCTGCCCAAAATGTAAATTGTTGACAACATTGGCAAAGGATGCTAAGGTAATCAATTCTATTCCAGCTGTAAATTTTATTTTATTGGCTAGTGTAGCCTTTGAGATATGTGCGAATAATATTCTAAACTAGCACAACATTGTAAACCTGACCTTATAAATTTAAAACATATGCAGCAAAACCTTTAAAAAAACACACACACATCCAGTATATTCCCATCAATATTTTTTAAAGCAGTTTGCAGGCTTTAGTATCTAAAGATTTGAAGCTCAGTGCACTCTTCCAAACAATGCCGTCAACTAAGTCTACTGGCAGAGATTTTTTACTTCAATGAAAGGGAGTTTCATTAGATCTGGTCGTTGCATTGTTTAATATGTCAGAAGAAGTTTCTTGACATATAGATATAGAATCATTAGGGTTGGAAAGGCCCTTTCAAGGCCATCCAGTCCAACCCCCTGCAAGGAGCAGGGACATCTCCAACCAGATCAGGTTGCTCAGAGCCCTGTCCAACCTGGCCTTGAATGTTTCCAGGGATGGGGCACCCCTCTGGGCAACCCGGGCTGGTATTCCACCACCCTTAGTGTAAAAAATTTTTTTCTAATATAAATGTATATATCAAGATGTCTGTATATATAGAGATGTACACATATATAAATGTATATATCAAGAAACTCTTTTCTTAGTTCTTTGAACTTAATTCATGCCTCATCTGCATTAAAACCATGAGGCTAGCACACCATCTAACCAGAGAGCAAAGTCCAGTTCCAGTTCATACCAGTGACCATCCAGGTAGTTTTGTTCCAGTAGTACAGACTCAGGAGCTGCATTACTATTCCGCGTTAAGAGCTTTCACTTGATGATGTGAAAGACTGACCTTTCTGCCCTGTGCAGCTGGTGGTTCAGAGCCAGAGATAGCATTTATTCAACTTGAGCTGCCAGATAGAAAGGGCAAATGTACCAGCAGGTAAGTGAATTAAGCACTGTTCAGTAGTTAGTAATATCTAATTATTCATGACACATTTGTCATATGCTGTTAGAAGACATTAAAAATGCTAATGTCTGGCCATTCTATTCAGTAACGCATCTGCTGAGAAACGAAGTGTATGTGTTTCAGGTACTGCTGATTACATTCCTGCTTTCTTCCCCTCGTAGAAAACATATTTCATAATTTTATTTACTTTCAAGCGGACTGCAGCTTCCTTTATGAAAATGTAAGAGCTAAACCTTATCTTATGAAAATCAAAATAAACAGAGCTTGAAAAAGCCTTAGTGGCTTCAAACACCGCTCTAATAATGCACTGTAACGCCTGCTACTCATAATCCAGTCAGAATTTTACATCATCACTCTGTATTTCAATGCAGCACATAATAGGCATTTTAATATTTTATTGCTTCTAACTAATTTTCTTTCTGGATGCTATACTAGGGCTTTGCTAGTTTCCTATAAAACAAACAGTCTTGAACTCCATTACTGTAAATAAGACAAATGTTTGACCCAAATCTCTATCAAAATAAGCAGTAAGAGGATGAAGATATACAGACTAAGATCTGCAGAACCTAGTACTGAAATTTTGAGCTTTGGAAATTACTCTAACAACAGCCGAACACACCTCCAGTACAATCAGGTATTTCATTTCCTGAAATGAGCAAGTTTAACTTCTGCTTTTCCTCACGCTTCAGTGGGGAAAAAAAAAAAAAAAAAAAAAAAAAAAAAAAA
>JAAGAY010026792.1:6031-133732 GCA_011801015.1 Ardeotis arabs
TTTTCCCCCCCCCCCCCCCCCCCCCCCCGGCAGAGGGGAACATATGAGGATGTAGAGATAACTCTTGTGATGATGCAAAAGCTCTTTTTTACTGATTTAAAAGTTCTGGTTTATAGCACATCTCTGCTTATTAATTCCTTGACAGGAGGAGGACCAGATGCTAGTGAGAAGGTAGGTCAAATATATATCCACACTAGCAAACGTCAGGAAGTTCAGGAACATTAAGAAAAAAAAAGAGATTTCTGGGCATTTTTCCACCACTAAGAGGGTCAGATGGGGTTATACAGAAAAGGAGTGGGATTTTTAGCAGCACTCAGTCTCTTTCCCTTGACTTTGAAAGAACCAGCTACCTACACTAGAAAATCCCAACCGTAACTGGTTGTAGTAACTGAAAAACAAACCTCCTGAGTGTTTATCCGTCCTAAATTGAACTGTAGAAGGAACATCATATCATGCACAATCTAGGTGCTTATGGCTTGATTCATCTGTTCTAACAGTTTTGTACTGTGGACTCCAGTCAGTCTGTGATTTCCTGTATTTCCATCAAGGAAGAGGCTGAGCATGGAGCGACCATTAAAAATAGGAAGTAGATGTACTACCCCCATAGGCTGGGAAAGTCTGTGGGGCAGAACACATCTGGAAAGCTGCTCCACAGTGAGCAAAAAGCAGAAGGTTGTGATAGACCATTTGGACAGGAGCTGGTTTGAAGACAGCTAGGAATAGATAGTTGATAGTCTCGGTCCCTGTGATGCAAATGAGCACTGGTAGCTGCTATATGGACACTAAGTGAGCGTGTGATTTATAGAACGACTTGCAAGGGAAGTGAAATCAAAACATTCTCTTGAAGTGTTCATAAGCATCATTATTGTATTTATTGCAGGTAATAAATAGGGGAAAATGAAGTGAGTATTTTTTTTTTTCCGTGGTTGCACAAATGACTTCCACGTGTTTTAATACTTGCACTTTCCTGCTTATGATCAAATTTGTCATAACATTACTTTGTAATGTGAGGGAATGAAGAATTATTTCTTACTTAATGGATGTGTGTCTGTTGTCCTACGTAATACAAATCCAGGAAGCACAACAGTCTAGTTCTTAGAGCTTGCTGAGAGGAAGCCTCTGGGTTCTTCTGCATGCGTGCGGTGACTTGCCGTGTAATCTTTGTGAAAGTCATTTATCCTTCTGGGCCGCTTGCTCTTTCACGTACAAAATGGGAATAACAATATAAATCTCTATTGCACAGTTTTGTACTAAATGATATTTGTACACTTCTTCACATCCCAAAGGGAAGGAAGTACGAGTAGCACTGCAATCAATAAAGTAATCTCTTGTCGGCACTAATGCCTCTTCTGCCGCTGGTGTAACAGCCTTTCTTTGGATATGTAGAATATTCTACCTTTGAATTAAATGTTCCTGTAAAATATTGTTTAGATTCTACATTATAATCAGCTGTAGCTACAAGTGAATCCAGTGTGTATCTCCTCTAGTTACTACTTCATATTTCATAAGCAACATTTGGCAGAATGTTGGCTTTTATGAATGCTACCTATATAATTTTTTCAATTTTATAGACATATTATGAAAAGAATCTGAGGGTCTGAAGCATACTGTGCAACCTGCATTCTCCTATAAATGCACAAGCCTTAGGTGACTGCCAGCCAAAACGTGCATAAGTGTGTGTGAGTTTGTGGTGTGCGCCATCATACGCACTCTGTTCCTCTGCGTGTGATTGCATGCACCCTTTTAAAGTTTTACGGACAAACTTCTCAGCGGCTTCAGCCTGAATTTTCTCTTATTCCAAAGAGAAGGAGCAAGTTTCAGTCATCACAACTGCTGTGAGTAGTCATTAAACTTCGGTGAAAGTAAGACAACTGCTTACTGTGTGTTAACAACTGTTGGAAGCATTGCCAGTGCAGATGGAAGATCCCTTTGAAGCGGCCAGGACAATATAAATAATGCACTATACTGCTGAAAAACACCTGCTAGGGAGAAGGATGGAAAATAGCTATTAGGCACACTGGTTAGACAATTATATTGTGAAGATTCAAGGCAGATCCTGCAGCACGTAGGGGCCAGTCTGCCTCCTGCTGCTGTAGGCTTCTGGCCGTCGGATTGCGTGGTCAGTCACAGCTCGGCCACCTCCAGCACGGCGAGCGTGGCTGGGGAGAAGGCGTAGGCATGAAAGCTGTTTGTCCTGTGTGCTTGCTGATCTGAACACACAGCGCCAGCTCTGAGGAGTTAATCAGAGAAAGCCTAACTGAAGCTGTTTGTACTTTGAAAGGCACGCAGGGGTAAGCCAGAAATACAGCCAGTCCATTAGTGGGCAAGCATGAAAGTCATTTAAGCATCTAAAACCAGGGAACAATGCCAATAAGGATGAATAAGTCTGTTATTCAGAGAAGCCCAAAACCTCTTTTAATAATGGATGTGCTTAATAACCTGTTCAAACCTCTTTTAATAATGGATGTGCTTAATAACCTATTTAATACAAAAAAATTCTCTATTGTTAATATACGTAATTTTAATAGGTGGGTTTTTTACATTAGTACATCAAGAGAAACAGAATGTGTTGCAGGAATTCAGGATAGACAGGAGGAGACGTGGATGAAGAACAGAGAAATAACCCCTGTGAACACACCTAGCCATTCTGAGGCATAAAATGTATATGGTAGTCACTTCACTGATCAATGTTACAAGAATATGCCATAAAAGCAAACTCCTTAAAGACAAGCTGATGATCTTTTGGTGCCTAATGAACTCACTGGAACACTCACTATCAGGAAATACTGGCTATTTATATGAACGTTCTTCCGTGCTGTGGAGCTGCTATGCAGCCATTTTCTCCTGCCTGCCTCGTGTCAATGCAGCAACGCGCTATTATGTCTGTGTACTGAGGGGAAAATAGAACTGTAAGAAATCTCTGTTTGAAGAAGTCTTTCATGTCTTTTAGCCCATCATCACTGTGTTATTTCCAGTGTAAAATAAAGACATTGAAAATAAATAATTTAAGAGGCTAACTTAACCTAGATTTTTCTGACAAAAATAAAGAGGCACTGCTTACGCTTCCCTGTTCAGTGTTAACTTACAAAGCATTTATTTCTCACAGAGGGGCTGGATTGTTGGCTGTAGCAATTCTGATTGCAATAGTTGCTCCTGTTGTGACAGGATTAGGCGTAATGGTTTTAAAATAGAGGGAGACAGATTTAGAACAGATATTGGGAAAAAATTTTTTACAGTGAGGGTGGTAGAACACTGGCTCAGGTTGCCCAGAGCGGCGGTGGATGCCCCATCCCTGGAAACATTCCAGGCCAGGCTGGACAGGGCTCTGAGCAACCTGATCTGGTTGGAGATGTCCCTGCTCCTTGCAGGAGGGTTGGCCTGCATGACCTTTGAAGGTCCCTTCCAACCCAAACCATTCTATGATCCACGCAGGAGTCTCAGAGCGCAGGGATAGCTTGGGGGAGCGAGGAGACTTTGCATTGTGGCTGTAAAGCAGGTGGGTACTAATTATCCCTCTTTAGGTAATGGAAGTTAAGGCTGACTCTTGACAATGATACTTCAGGCTTTTAGTTTTGGTAGCCGATACTGAGCTAGTGCTGATTTTCAGAGATGATGAACATCTGACTTTTTTCTAACGAACGCCAGCACGTGAGTGAACAAGATGGAGGCTGCCTGATGTGCAGTGCTCCAGTGCCATGCTCACAATGGACTGTTGCTGCGCTTCCTACAAAAATCATGCTTTATTCCCTTAAATTAGGTGTAATGCTTAATTATGTTGTATTGCGAACTGGAGAATGCCACATCTCTCTTAATGCTAATGTTACAGGTCTGAAGACGGTACAGTCAGAGCAGCCTCAAGTGTCATAGCAAGATGGCAGGGTTATGATGTGGACATCTCGAAACTGATTCCGGTCTAGTTCCCACATCATTTTTTTTCCACACTGACATCCCAACAATTACCTAAGTAGCAATGCCTGTGTCAGAGCTTTTTTTAAAGAATATTTGTAGCTCTCCAACTAGTTGTAAATCTCTTAGACTTTAAAGTTGCTGTCTGTTACGGTTTTTCAACTTAATTCCTTCCGTATGCAGTAGGGCAGATCATTCTATAAAATCATTGGTGCAAACTTAGAATGACATGACTGACCTTAGGTCGAGTTACTCCTGAGTTTTATTAGGGTAGCCCAGATGAGAATATTATCCAGTCTTTCAGCAAACAAAAAAAAAAAGAAAGTTTCATCCTTCTATAGAGACAACTAAAAAGATACAGCTGAGGGACCAAATTTGCCATGAAATGGTAAACTTACTGAGCTTTTTCATGCAGTCTCGAAGTCTGGTTTCTAAACTGATGACACGCTGGTGTAGTTCCTCATAGTCATAAGCACCAATTTCTTCCTGAATCCCAGTGAGGACAGTAGACAGATTCCTAATTTCCTCCTTGAACTGGGTGATTAATTTGGCATCAGTTTTGTATTGTTCCAGAACTGGGATCAGTGGCAGAAGCTCATCCATCTTTTCTTTCAACTCCTGTTAAAGGCAATTGGATGTGCATTAGAGCAGTTTAAAGGAGTTCAGTCCCCTAATTCCCTTTAATGTCATATTTATGCATGATTATTAAAATGACTTGAAAATTATTATTGTTTTTAGTTACAGATCTGTTGTTAGTGTATTGTGAAAGTCTTGGAAACCTCACACTTAATGGTAGTAAGCGGTAGATAAAATGCACAGTTTTTCTACTGAAAGTACGGAGTTACCTTCAAATGATCTGAACCAAACCCGTGAAGGTCTGGCTTTCACGTCAGAGGATATAAATCCCTGCTAACTGTGCATTTCTTGAGAGAAGGTGATTAGGCCTGAACGCAAAGTGACGTTCAGGGAGATGGGACTTGTTTTACAGTGCTGTCATAGTTGGTGAGCTCTTAACTTCTGTTTCACTCCTTAGGAATACAGAATTCATTTTTTTTCTCGAAGGCTATTTAACGCTGTTTAGTTCTGTTCTGGCCACAGTGATGTATACCTCCTTCTTCTGAGGTGAAAAATCCTCGGTTCTTAACTGCGCTTGGTATCTGTCATCCTGCTCCATAACTAGGTGCCTTTGAACTTCCTCGGTTGATCTCTCCTCTGAACTATCACAAATTGTTTTTTTGCCACGTGCAGTTGTTGTGTTGACAGTTCTATTCTTAAACATTGGTTAAATAAAATAAGGCTCCGCGTTGTAATTTTGGGTTGCCTCTTTCCCAGACTTGTGCTGAGTCATATACTTCAGGAATTTGTCTCAGTTTGTAACCTGTATTGGCTGTTCTTATTTCATTTCTTAATTATCCTTTTAAATGCACTAATGATAGGAGCTTTATTAAATCTAAACTAATTGCTTGAGGTTGTTTTTTGTTTGGTTTTTATTCCATGGAAAACCTCAAAGAATCCTTGCAGTCAAAAGGTTTTGCTTTGTTGAAGAGCAGCCAGGTTTGTCCCTGATGTATCACCTGTATATAGAGATCTGCCTATCTTTTTTTTTTTTTTTGATTGGACATTTCCAAAATAAATAAAGTGATGATGCCAAATGCATTTTTGCTAAGGCGATGTGAAAGAAGCTGATAGGCAGGGGTCAGCATTTAAGCTGCTTGTAGATCTAACTCTGAATTTTTGCCTCTCAAATGTTTTAAGACAGCTAGAGAGCTCTGCAGTATCAGTTCATCACCTAGCTGATATACCCGTATTGTTTGAACAGTTTCTTTCACACTGGAATTATTATTTACTCAAAATAGACTTATCTGTGTTGTTAGGAAGCATATTTTGCACACAAGTCATCTTAATAGCTAGACAATTGCATTTTAAATTATAAGCAGATGTGCTGTTGTAAGTGGACTGGAGAGTGTTGGGAGCTGCATTGATTCTGCTCTCAAGGGCTCTTCCAATGACATGACAGCAGCAGAGTTACCGACACGGACAGAAAGAAGTGGTGAATCTTTTTGCATGCAGTTAAAGGTATTTTTATTTGACTGTTTTTATTAAAAACTTAACTTAAGCCTACTTTATGCCTGTTAAAATGAACAGTTATTTTTCCTTGATAACGAGGAGAGTAGGCTTTGTGACATAGAAAGCTGAGCTCCAGAAGTGAAAGGTTTGTTACTTCATTTTGAAATGATGAACTTTGGCTTTGGTGCTGTGGGGTAGCGAACTGCCAAAAATCATGGGTAAACCATGATGGAAAAATATGCAAAGCTTGTAAAAACTGAGAAAGATAAGAAATGTTTAAGAGAATAAGTGATGGTAAGTTATTCCCGAGAGGATTTACACTGCATGAGGTATAATTTGAGCAAACTACCGTAACTTTCTGTGGTGATCGCGTATCTCCTGCCTGGCGTAAATGCTGATGTGACCAAAGTACGACCATATGCTCAAGCATGACCTGGATCAAATTTGTACTCTTTGCTTCTCATCAGCATGGAACCAGAGCGTTAGAATATCTCACTCCACTAAATGATATAAAGATGGTTTTGGTATTTTCATGAGAAAGAAAATAACTTTATTGGTTTCTGCTGACGCTCCTAGCTTGTTGCTATGGTGAGTGATACAAGAACTGATTTATATTGCAACACGGATGGGTGGTAGGTACATCTGGCACTTCCTACGTGCTGGGGTTGAGGGGTTGAGCTATATCCAAATTGAGTTTCTTTGTCTCAGATAAAGCACTGTAATTTTAGTGGATCAAATTCCAGAAAGCCAGCAGCATATTATATGATGTTGACCTTTTAAATTACTCTATAATTTGATTGGCTGGAAATCTGTTTTGTAGTCCTGGCAAGCTGTCAAACTGAACGTAAATGACTGGCCAATATGAATATTGAATATTTAAAAGGTTACCGTACTGCAGAAATCTGCTACCTTTGACATTGTGTATCAGACATTCAAATTGTGATATTTTGTTCACAAGGAAAACTATAATGAGAATACAGAATATATAATGACATTATATATATTTATTGTAATTGCAGCAATGAATGATGAAGGGAAAAATGGTGGAGGCATTTCTTACTCCCTGAAAATAACTGGAAGGATGTGCTCAAACTCTAACTTAAGCTCAGAATGATGACATAAAGTTTGGTAGTCAAATCAATAGTGTACTTAATTCCTGATATTATTAAGACCCATTGGATATTTAATGTCTCTGAAAAATAAATTAGACCCATTAGCTATGTTTAGGTATCTAACTTTAGCACCAATTAGAAAATTAAGTCAATTTTATGTGAACTTTCATAAACACTTTAAAAATATCTATTTGGTTAACATAATGTAATCTTCAATGTTTTTTCTAGATCCTATCTTGCTGTCTTGCAGCCTTGAAATATCAATTTATCTGGCTTGGTATTTAAAGAATTTAAATATGCTCTCGTAACATTTTTTCCTTAAGAGTACTTCAGATAGCTTTTTTTCAGAATACATAGTGCTATTTTGTAATCTCTGAAACACTCCTTCCTCACAAAAAAAAAAAAAAACATTGGCTTCTGGTTTTTGTTGTTATTAAAATTCCTTGGAAGTATTTCTTTAATCACACAAATGCGACTGGGAATGATTGCTCTCCTCCCCTACCCCTTATTCAAAATAGCAAACCTTCAGACATGAAATTAGATCTTAATTGTACTGGATACAAACTACAATAACCTGATTTATTGTAGGCTTTCTTCCCTTCAACGGCAGTAAATGTCAGGCAACAGTAAAAGTGCAGAACTCTCGAGTTGTTTGCTGTTAATTCAGTTAGATCTCCCCATTTGTCACTGCAGCTTGAATGAATATAAATTTCTCAGTATGGCATGGGCATTGGTACAGAAAAAATAAGAATCTGGTTATAGTGACATTTCTCTAGTGACTTCATAATTAATGGTTACTCCCTGTTACAATTAAAGTGAATGGAGCAAAAGATTATCATCATAAAGGAAAAATTATTATGCTTTTTTTTTAATGTTGCTCTTGTATGAGCATTTCCAGCTGAGGTCTTAGCAGTCCATGCACTGCTGCTTAGTACACTGCTTCCACCAGGCTTTCAACGTTAGTGTTAAAATAAAACCTACTTGAAAATGCTTTGTCATTAATGTCTTCCGGTCATCTTCGATTTGCCGAAACTTGGCCTTCAGCCCTTTCATTTGCGTTTCCATTTTTAAAACGTACTGGAAATCCCTCTGAGTCCGTAGATTTAAAACTTCAATCGACTGGGACATGTTCTGAACCTGTTAAAGAAGAACAGTCTCTCAGTGCACTGCTTGTTCCTTTACCTTTAGGTAAGCTACCTGACTGCCTTTAGGTAGTTAAATGTCGGGCAATAAAATGTGCTTATGTCAACGCTTTAGCTGTGAACCATTTATGCCACGGTATAGTTTTAAATTCTGTAACCACATAACAGTACAGAAATTGGGGAACAGGGCTAACAGAGGACTATCAGGAGCAAGACCTTGAAGCCGTAAATGGTTTGGATGAGCTTCTTTGAGGCAGAGAGGGATCCTTTCACCACCGTTATCAGTCGGCTCACAAAAAGCTGTAAGGCAGTGGAGTCTACTTGGTCACTTGCTGTACACACCGACTGTTTTTCAGGATGTGCTATAGGACATCCTGAAGTGCTTCTCTCCCAAGCACTTCGGGAGGGACAGGATTGAGATTTGAAGATTTTGGTTAGTATAAAGAGCATGATTTTTATTGCTAGTAGGCATTTATATAATAATTCAGTATAAGGAATTTATGAGACCATCCAGAGATAAGATGGGGGTGTGCTCATCATTGAGTAGGCATTTGCTCATGATTTTGTAAGTAGATATCAATTAAAAATTTTATTCAATTGTCTCACTTGCAGAAAACCACAGTTTTTTTTACAGATGAGAAGTGGTGAATGTTTGGGTAACTTTTGTAGAGCAAGTGAGTTTGTAGCTATGGCGAGCACTTTTCTCATAATGAGGCCAGAATCACTGTCATCTAGAATAAATTATATCTATTTTGAACAGTGTCTGTTATAAAAACAATGCTTTTGCCAACCATAAAAATGACACATTTTGCAAGTGCAGTTATTCTTTTCTTTTCTGTGTCAGTGTGGCAGCTCAGAGAAGACCTGTTGAGATCTTAACACCTCTCTAGCACCCACCTGAAAATAAAGTAAAGGTTTTTTTTTTTTTTTTACAATAATGTCTTAGTGTCAGGAAATATGTTAGAGCAAAGACACTGGGGACTGAAGTCTTCCTCTGTTAAGTAAACAAACAGCATGGGGGGAGGTAGCTTCTCCTCTGTGTGCTGGTTCACCAGTGGTCCTCTCCCTGCATCGCGTGCTATTGGCTTTGTCACAACCTGAATAAGTCCCTGATGAAATTCATGGATGTTTAGGGACGGAAAATCTGTGGGGATCTGGCACTGTATTAGCATTGGAGTGATTTTTCCATATCTAGATACTGAAAATTTTATGCTAAAAAATGTATTTTTTAAGTCTGTATTTTATTAGAGGGCTGGTATGAAAGATGGGGCCAAACTCTTTAGCAGGGCCTGTTGTGACAGGACAAGGGGTAATGGCTTTAAAGTAGAAGGAAGCAGATTCAGACTGGATATGAGGAAGAATCCTGTTGATCCTGTGTACTAGGGGTAATGGTTTCAAAATAGAGGGAGACAGATTTAGATTAGATATTAGGAAAAAAAATTTTTATGATGAGAGCGGTAGAACACTGGTCCAGGTTGCGCAGAGAGGTGGTGGATGCCCCATCCCTGGAAACATTCCAGGCCAGGTTGGCCGGGGCTCTGAGCAACCTGATCTGGTTGGAGATGTCCCTGCTCCTGGCAGGGGGGTTGGACTGGGTGGCCTTTGAAGGCCCCTTCCAACCCAAACCGTTCTGTGATTCTATATTGCTTTCTGCTGCTGTTCAAACACTCTCATAGGTCTCGGGTTCTGTACCGTAGCTGTGATACAGTAACTCTAACCTTGGTTGCTTCTGCAGGGGATGCAGAACAATAGTTTGGGTTTTCACGGTTGCAACATTTTTTCAATGGTTGATGCAAGATAACACTGGTTTTACTATATATGCAATAGTGGATAATACTGGAAATAAAAATTGTGCTGTTTAGGGAAAGTTTGCCCCACCAGAGAATGAATAAACAGTATTATTTGAGAAAAGAACAAATAAAAGAAAATGAAACAGTTTCTCTTCTTTACAGTCTGCTTTGCAGGTGCTGTCATGTCTGTATCTTATTATTTGTTGATAAAAGACGAGGAATGACCTTAGAGAGTCTTACATGATTGAAGCAGAAGCTGTAGTTTAAATCCCACAGCAACGAGCTAGTTTGAGGTGGGATTTGTAACTGTTTTTACAGAGAAAAATCAGTCCCGTCTGTGTGTAAGGGAGAATTTTGGGGGGAGTGAAGGAGAGAGAAGATGCAACTTCAGTTTGCTGGGTAAGCGGCTTGGGTTGGGAAAGGTGTGATACAAGGAAAAGAGACAAATAACGATCAGTGGTGAGAACACAGGTAGGGAATGTGTCCTGAAAAAATACGTTTTTTTTAGAAAACCCTTCAGTACTCCATTTTGTATTAAACTTAGAGGGAATGGAGTGGATTTCCATGGGAAGTTTAGTGATCAAAAGGAGGAATCTGTTGGGCAGACTTACCTTCTCTAGCAGTTGTCTGAGCTGCCTGCTTTTGGCATCTCTGGAACAAAGGTTTTGTTCAGGCGCAACGACAGTGCAAATGCAACGGCCATCAGGATCCTGGGCTGAACTGTAAACTTGCCACCCTTCCTTGGGGCTAATCTGAGTCTGTAACAAGAGAATAATAAAAGGAAAGGGAACTGAGCTGGTTTTTTTTGGTGTTTGAAAAATCACTACCTCAGAATATGGTTTTTTTCACAGTATATGTTTGCAATGAGGTTCCTCCTAGTCAACACTTACTACAACCCTTATTACTCTCTTAACTAATGAGACTGGTGGTTTCACACAGCTCTGTCATATCTCACACCCTTGTTTCGTACAGTTTTGTCATATCTCACACCCTTGTAATAGTTCTCAACACACGTTGTTTCCAGAGTGGATGAGAACAGGTTTCAGTTTGTGAATCAGCACAAGCTAGCTGATTTGATTCTTCAGCAGAGAACAAACATGTCCTTTCAGCCTGAATTCCTTTTACTTTAATGGAAACAACAAAGATAGAAAAGAGCAAATATGAAACCCCAAAGAGAGAGCGCAGCATCTGTGACTCACGCTGGGAATTGGTTCAGAAGTGTTCAGAATGTGGGTTGGCAGGTTGGCTCCTAAAGATGCCGCACAGAGAAAACTGTTCTCCGTCGACTTGCACCGCACACACCCCAAAAGGCAGCGAGGCTCGCTGCAGGGCAGTACTGAGCGGTGTCTGGTTAGTTTAGGTGAACAGGGATCGTGCTGCAGTGCAATTAGGACATTGCACATCCTTCGCCAGGACAGAAGAATTCTGGAAATTCCTAACCTGTTCTTTTTTTTTTTTTACAGGAACCACTATTGAGAAAAGCAAAAAAATCACATAATGATGTAACACTGCACTGCATTTAAAGTTTGTGTGATACCTTGTGAGGCTAGGTACCTGTCCATTTAATGGGATGTATAGAAATACGCAGCATAAGAATGAGAGAAAGCAATATAATTAGATGATTGGAAAGATTCCACTGATGGAATTAAAACTAATGGACACAAGAAGTAATTATTTTACTTGCTTTTTAATCTGTAATTTGAAGTTAATATTATGCATTATTTTCGAATAACATAGTATTGGCTGCTGCATTTTATACTGCGGATGCTAATGGATGCCACTCTTCGAAGTAATTTTGGTCTGGACACAGTTGGGAAAAATTACTAGTTATATTATAAAATTGTACTCGGTGTCAGCACAGCGAGGGATTATTTTACCTAGTGAGCTTTGATATTGATGCTTTAGAGTAAGTGGCAGGGTTGCTCACCTCAGAAGAGGTGCAGTACCTCTGTAGACTGAGGTTAGAAAAGAGCAGGGACTTTTCATAACAATGACTCTTCTGAAGCAGTCACTGAAGATAGCAGTGACCTCTTCTACTGCAGAGTTAAGTGAAAAATCAAAATTGTATTGTCCCTGTTTGCAAGGAAAAACAAAGTGTCACAATGTAGATGACTGTAAAAAAAGGAGAGCTGAGCTTGCCTTTGGGCTTGCTGGAAAGGCGAATCCGGAGTCCAGTACTAAATTATACTGCCTCCGTGGTGTTCTCTTCACCTTAATTTTTAGGGCAAAGGGAATCTAGTTTAAGACATTGAGAACAATAGAAACTAAACAAAATTACATCTGCAGAGACAATTTAAATTGGTTTTGAGAAGCTGCTGAAATTGCAAGCTTGAACAAGTGAAGCCTACCACGGCTGGTAACCCTTGCAAAGCATAGGCTCTCTTCACTCCCGTGGTTTCCATCATTCTCTGTAGAACTTACACCCAGACAGTGTTGTCGCGCCAGAGCAACGAAACCGAATTTTTGTTGAAGTTCAGCAACCTAAAGCTTGTGATTATAATTCCTTTAGGTGAGAAATGGTTAATATGGGTTTATAAAAAATGGTGATATTTAAGCCTTATACCTACTATGTTTAGATTGACAGCAGCTGGTTTTACTGCATGGACTAGACGACCTTTAAAGGTCCATCCCAACCCAAACCATTCTGTGGTGGAGAATGTATGAGATACCAGGATCATACACAGTCTATGGTAAAGCCATGATAACCCAGACTGTGTTATCCAAGGTACTTATAAATTCTAGGGATGTCACGAGTGTGGCTCTCTGCTTTAAGGAAAAAAAAAAATCCACTTTATTGATTAAATTGGCAGATAATTTCTTACAGTGTGTAACATACAGCTTGATTTTTTAAAGGTAACTACTATTTGGGAGAGTATTTCTCACAGTGAGAGACTGTCGGGCCCAGTACGAGAAAACAAGAAAAGAACTAACAAGTGGAGAATAGCAACAATAATAAATTATGCTAGTTCTTGAAAATCTGGGGAAAACGGAGGCATCCCTTCAAAGAGCAGTATTACTCATTGCCTTGGCAGGTGGCTGTGCTACAGACTCACTTCACTTACCTCCAAAAGATTTATTTTTTTACTTGCACTTTTATATATTCTGATAAAGCTGTTATAGTTACCTCCGTGGTTACTAGTGACAGGGCAAATGGCAGCACATATACTTAATATGGTTGCTTAAATAGAAACAATATTTTTCAGTTTGCCTTGCAGTTGCAATCCTGGGGCAGGAACAGAGCTGGAAGGAGGTGACCCTTTCCCTGACCTCACCTCCTTGTACAATTCTTCCAGCTGAAGGGAGAAAATGGGGAGGTTTTTTTTTTTTGTTTGTTTTTGTTTTTTTTTTCTCCTGGTACAATATCCACAATTTATGAGCTGTGTGTGTGCCAGGAGAGAACTTCTGGAGAAGCGTTCGTGCTACGCTGTTCACTGGAGAAGCTGCCAATGGATAACTCTGGATGGCAGGTAAAAACCAGTCAGGGATGGCCTGAGTATTACTGAGCACCGGGGGCATACAGGCTCTCAGCCAACATCTGAAGTTTAGATTTGGGGTGCTCAGTTTTACGCAGAAAGAACCCGACATGAGTTGTGTTTGCAACTCCAACTCCACGAGTGCAAAGAGCGTTACTGAAATAATACTGAGGAGGCATCTGTATCAGCAGCGCTCTGTGGTAGCCAAGGGAAGCAGGACAGCTTGCTTGGAATATGAACACGTTAATATATAAACACGTATGTGTGTGTGCATAAATATCTATGTATTTGTTAGACTAATTAGTGTCTCAGTTACTCAGCTGCAACTTGAAACATGGATTTAAATGTGCTAAGGAACTTTATTACTCGGAACATCATCTTGCCACAAGAACTAGCAGTATATATTGTACTTCAGTGAGCACAAGGTACATTTAAGGAAAATAAACCAGAGCTTTTCCTTGTCGTCTCACGTTCTTGCTGCTCTAAAACACAAGAGAATTCTTTCTTACAATGTCATTTAATTAATTATAAAGTAGTAATATTTAAAGTCTAAATGCAGTGATTTTCTGCAGTAATGTTTTTGCTGCATACATATATTAAATTAATTAGGTGTTGATTAGTAAATGCATAATTTTTAGTACAACTAAAAAAACTAAGTTATGAACTACTGTATAAATAGTTAAATTTACATTTTACGTAACATACTATTATGTAAACGTCTGATTGCAGTTACACAAAAAGATACACAGAGAAGGGTGTTTTACTAAACACGTAGGAAAATGGTGTTCCAGTTTAATTTATGAATGCCAGTATAGTGTTCCCTCTTGTCCAATTAAAGTATTACCTTAATTTTTAGGCTTCTCGGGAGTAGTTAATCACAGCTTTTCTGTAGGTCTTCATTAAGAGAGGCTGCTGTCTCTGAGGATCAGCCATACAAAGTGATACTTGTGTCATTTGTGTTATTCCCATATCAGCCTTTCTAAAATTCTGCCAACCTCCTAGTACCAATTGTATTTTGTTTCTAACAGCTATTTATTTGCTTAACTGTACTCTGATAAAGAAAAACAGGAAAGAACCAGACCCCTTGCATATTGTAGTGAATAGCTAATATATAACATCATTCAGACAAAAATAAACCTACTGCCAGATATATATATATATTTCTTAATAATGCAGTACATTTTTCTGGAGCAGTAAACATAGGGGGAAAAAAAAGTCTAGACCAGTGAAATGACACTGCTGTACTATTTTTAGCATTCCACCCTCAAGATGAAGGCATTTGTTCTTAAATATTTAAGGATGCTATTTTAAAATCTTTCCTTTCACAGTAAGACCACAACATGCTCACTAATGTGCAGTTTTCTGATGCCCAAAGAGAAGCATGCATTCAGTGATGACAGGAAGATTAGTAGCTTAAAAAAGAGATTTACAAAAAGGCAACAAATTAAAGCGTTTGCAGGCACTTAGATACTACATCAGGATTAAGTCAGCTTGCAAGACATCACAGCTACTTACTAGAGTATCTGAAGTGGTTATTCTGGTGGTATTTAGTCCTACCAGAGACGGGAGGGTTTGGGACATCCAGTTAGAGATCATTGCCATGGTACTAAGAACAGCCCCAAGCTTCAGCAGTGGAGGACTCATTGCTGTGGAGCTAATGAGTTTTCATAGTGACTGATCGGCATCCCGGTGCAGGCTGGCAGCGAGAGGCGTGACTGCAGCGCACAACATCCCCAGCGTGAAAGGAGATGGAGCTACCCAGATGAAATCATCCTTTGAGAACACCCGCATCCTTATTTGCCCTCTGTCTGCTCTCACTAGCAAATACTTTTGACTGTCTTGTGCTGACCGCTAAATAAGCAGTCCTTTCTGGGCTAGTAATCATTGCAGCTTCCCGTGCGAGACGGCACGGGTGCGTTACCCCTTTATAGGTGCTAGAGAGTCAATTAACACTGCATTAGTCCAGTCCTTGCAGAGTGGTGTGTGTTCCTGTCTGAAATGCAAAAGCCCAACCGCAAACCCAAAGACAGGTAACTCCCCTCCCTCTCCCCACTGCTGCTCTGGGAGAAATCCACTTGGGTCTGTTTCTAAATGTGATGCTGAACCCGTCCAGGGGGACGGGGACGGGGAGAACGGCCAGCCTGCCCGTGAAAACACAACAGCTGTCCATCTCAGAAACCCTGCTGAACCTTCCTTGATCCACTGATCTCTTGTAAATGACAAACATCAGTGACTTTACCATTTGCACAGCTTTTTATTAAGGTACCTGTTGTTCATAAAAGAGCTTTGAAGCAGTAAAGATTCACATTTCGGTGTTCCTGTTAGTTTACAAGGTTTTATATTGAGAGTTATTGCATTACATCCAGGGCTGGCAGACTCAGGATGTCTTTATTGCCATTTGGATGGGAAAAGACGACCAACTGTGGGTTGCTCATGTGGCATTTTGAGGCTTCTTTTGGCTCCAGTCCGCCGTTAAATCTACCGTTCTCTACTGCTGTAGAATGATCTCCAAGTTTGGTAGCAATTTATATTTTTTAATAAATTTAGCAAGCGTGGGAGGTGGGCGAAAACCCAGAAAAAAAAGAGTGCAGAAATCATTGTGCCGTCGGGGTAGTTTTACTTTTTAAAAATTATTTTGAAAAGAGGAAATGCTGAGCAAGGATTCCTAACAGCAATTATTTTAGAGAGAACTTGCTTAAAAGTTTACAGAGAGACAGACTACTGTATTTTTCCCAGAGGCAATTATGGACTTAGTTTCTGAATTTCCTTGCAAAAGGCTATTCTTCTTAAGGAATTTTGGTGGATTGTATGAAGGAAATCTGAAGTGACACTGAAGGAATGTGTTTTTCTCTTCCAGCATTAAACTGCAGAGATTTATTGAAATAATTCTAAATTAAGGAAGACACGAGGAAAATTAATTTTTTTAAGAGAAATTGAAAAACACATTGAGAGCTATTCTATAATCTGATAAGGAGTCTTCCGGCAATAGAAGACAGAGAGAAATTCTGTACGCCCAAGTAGTAAATGTTTTCTGGGAGTTACACAGTAAGGTGAGCTGTGAAATGTTTCAAATACTCAAAAAAACCTAATTCACTGAAGAGATGCATTTGAAAACAGTGAAAGAATAGGAGTTGTTTGCTTATATACAGATTCTGTACAGAAAAATAAGCTTTTTGCTAGTTTCTTTCTATATGTAGACATTGCAGTAAAAGACCTAAATATGAAAATGATAATAAATTATTGTAGTTGTAGTTTGATTTTCCTGTAGCATGTTGAACGCACACACTTGTTTGCATGCATTTTGATTTATGTCACCTGCTTTGTTTAACTGATATCAAAACTTCTGGGACAAAATAACGCACGAGGGCTGTGTTCTGCAGAGAACTTGCACTGTTTTCAAAATATGAACTGATAGTTGATGGTGCTGGTGTCTGAGTAAGAAAACATGATATTTTGCTTAGTTCCAAAAAAAGCATCCTAGTAAATAAAAAAGTTGTGCTAGATCAGTCGTCTTGATCCATTTAGCTCCTTTCTCTAGCAACAGCCAGCAGTGGTAGCCTAGAAGAGCGCAAGAAGAGAACACACATACTTTTCTTGGTGTAACCTTCTAGCAAACTGTGGTACTCCCGGGGCCAGAGGTTGTAACTTTGTGTTCAACAGTCTTTCATGATGCTTTCTTCCATGAATTTCTCAAGGAACTTTCAAACTTATTTGTTCTTTCACAAGGCACAACATCCACTGGCAGGGAGTTCCACCGTTTAATTTTGTCTTGTGTGAAAAATATAGTTAAAAGAAGTCATTATTAGTTTCCAAATTTGAGAAATGCTGTGTTAAATGGAAATCTTCAACTTTCTGTAGAAAAACCTTTTTTTTTTTTTAAAAAAAAAAAAATTAAAACCTTGATCTACTTCAAAGAACCGTAATTGCTTTCCGTTACTTAATTGAAAAACCTCTTTATCAAAGCGTTTGGATACTGCAAACACGGTAAATGAAACAACTCGGTGTTGTTGAATCTCATAATGCTGTTGATACCCTTTGAGAGGCAGTGGTGACTCTACTTTCTGCTGTTCTGTTGACTCCAAAGGGGTCAATAGCAGCATTAGGTTTGATAAATCAACTTTGGTAGTGGTGTCTGTCCTTCCACTCCAGGGTGCGTCCTACGGCCTGGCCTCCTGCTTTTCTGGAGTAAGCAACTGCTGCAATACACTGGCTCTGGCTGGGCATCCGGGTTTCCTTACGGTGAAACCAGAGTGCAAAGGTGGCTGGTACGTGCCACATTTCAGGCTGGTATGGGCTCGTGGTAGTACGGGGATCCGTAGCTGCAGAAGGACTCCTGCCTTTCGCAATTCCTAATGACAGCTGTTTTATTGAGCGTATTTTCTGTATTTCAGGTGATAAATTTTATAAAACTTGGATTGTGTGATGGTGGCCATTACGTATATTTCTCTGAAGATAAGAGACCCTGTGGCAAGACACCCTTGACATGGTGTCCTGAGGCTGAGGTCAGTCAGGTGTTACATCAGCATGATGGAGGGCATGGTGAGTGGAGCTGTTCCAGTCCTTAAAAGAGTTTGTGTTTCTGTGGAGACAGGCGGAAAGTTGCCCACTGGACAGATGTGCATATTGAACCATCCAGAATGGCAGCGAACATCAGGCTTTTTGCTGAACTGTCGCCCTTCATTGGCAATTTATCAGTTTCCTGAGTAACTCCATTCATTACTTGGATGAGGTAACATTTGGCAGTGTTGCATGATTTTCTAGTTTTATCGGGTACTTCAGAAGTACCTCAGCATTCTCTCTAGACCTAACACAAAGCAGATTGTCAGGCACCAGTTTTATCACCTTTTTTGTTCCTGCCTTCTTTCAGAAGTTTAATAAGCACATTAATTCCCCCAGTTCCAACACATTTCCTTAAAGCCATGATAGATTATTTTTTTTTACCACATTGACCTGCAGCTGTTAATATTTTTGGTTTTCTTCTCTTAAACATTTTCAGTTCCACAAAAGAACATAATCTGTCCCCTACTGACTGTTTTAACCTTGGACAGAGTACATTCAAAAGACAATAAAAGGCTTTTCTGAAGTCCAGATCAATAAGTACTGCTGATTATCCTTAAAGCGGTGTATTGTCAGCTCCTGCAAAGAATGCCGTTTGTTTGGTGGTTACGCTCCTTCCTAACGGACGGATCGAGTATTCATTAAGGTAGTTTAGAACTTTATTTTCTTCCAACTAGTTTACCCGCTAAAGAGAAAACCTGCTGATGCGTGATTCACAGTATTGCTGCTAGACACATCTTTGAAGAGCATAGCAGGAGATAATCCTCTAGTGCTCTTGTCTGGTTATATAATTAAAAATTACCATCTAGTTGCTATCTGGATTCCCCACGGTGCTGAGGTTCGATCCCCTGTAACCGCGCAAGGGCTTTGAAGCACATGTGCACTGCAGCGCAGGGATGACAGCAAGCTGTAGAGGTATATGCAAGTCTTACAAATTTCACGCACCTGTCCGTCAAATAGTTGCTTCAGAGCAGTACTGCGAAGACGACGTATGTGGGAACAGAGACATACAGACTCTGAAAAGGCTTCTTTCCTGAGCACTGGAAATACTCACTGAAACTATATTTTGTTTGTGTTCTTACTAGAACGATAGAAATGTCCAAAACCCCCTCTCTGTTCAGGAACTAAAACTTTCAAATAATTTTAGCTGTATTTTGCCATAAATATTGGGGTAAATTAAAAACTAGCAAGCAAATAGTAGTAGATTTTTGAGAAACACATTGAAAGTCGCATATACAAAGATCTTACCAGAAACCACAGAATAACTGAAGAGTTATTCTCATCTCATTAGGAAGTAGAAACAAAACCCTATGATCTGTGTTTCATTTCAGCTCTGTGTTTTGCTTTTGCTTTTTTAAAAAGCTGCGATTTCACATTTCTAGTCTATGATAAACTGCTATGAAGTCGTTTTCTGAACAAGAGCTAGAAAGCAACAGCAGTTCTAAAATCTGAACATTGTTACTCTGAAATTCCTACTGGTATGGTAACTTCCTCTTTCCATAGCTTACTTCTAAAGTCAGTAAAAGCTAAAATATTCATACAGGGTGACGACAGATGCCGTATTCTGCTCTTAGGTAAAAGTATATGAATCTGTAACAACTTTGGTGATGTTAGCAGAGTTACTGTATACCAGTTCTGTAATATTAAATTATTATATTGTAAATTATTAGGAGTGTTAAAGCTAAAGGTATTCTATCAATGCCCTTAGTTATTGTTGTTATATTAGAAGAAGTTGGAGGCTCTTCTGGTATTACTGTCACTCTGAGATCCTGTTATGTTTTGATATGGGTTAAATAAAATCGAATGTAAATGAGAATACAGCCCAACGTTACATTATCACAATTGAGATGTGATAATCTCTGTACTATAAAAAGTAATTAACATCAGTATTAGGAATATCAACGACGCAAATGTTCTGAGAGTCAGCAATATCTGAACACATGCACATAAATGCGTAAAAAATGTCTAATTACCTCCTGGCTGGAGGAGAAGAAAGACGAAAGTGAAGTCCAGCAGCAGTCACCTAATGTTGATGTCAGCTTATTTAATATATGTAAAAAAAATATTACCTCATTCCTAAATATTTCTTACAATTCAGAACCCTCTTCATGGGCAGGCGCTATAAAGGCTTTGCGTAAAACCTTGCATTTTATTCAGATAGAGATCAAAGTGATTGCAGACTCATGGCTCAGCTATCTGAAATAGCCTCCTTTGAAGCAGAGCTAAGTCAGGAATCTTAAATCTCAGGACGTTTTTACTTTGACAGGTTAAGTTTAGAAAGTAAGTGCATGCATAAAAGTCAAACCTTGTCTTGTTACAGTGTTGCTCTACAGTCTATAGTGATATATTCTAGTGGTGATTGGGTAGTACACTGATTTTAAAAATGTCAGTACTTTAGTCACGCTCCTGAGCGTTATTATTTATTCACATAAGGTTAATGCATGTATATAAAGCAAAGTTCTCAGAATTTGAATAGCAGCTAAAATCCACAGAGCTGCAGGTGGACTGAGCAAGTGCCCTTTGTTGGGATTATCCTTTCACCAGCTCATCTGTGTGTACACAGTGACTCCTCACTCGGGTATCTCTGCTGATGGAAGAAGTACTGAGCAAGGGATTTTATAAGTCTGTTGTCCTTTACATGCTTCTATACCAATGCTGTTGAGGTGACACTTTCTGAAGTGGGCTTAGCTATCTGCTTGTTCATCTTTCAGGCTTCAGGGAGCTTCCTTTGAATGAAGGAAGATACTGTTCTTAGAGAGCATTTTCGTGTTTTTTCCCCCACTTCTTCTCTTGCGCTCTGCTGTTGGCAGTTCCCTAGTGTACAGAGGAACGACGCAGTGTGTCTACGGTGGGCTTAGTTCATGATGAGAATTGCCTGAAACTAGAAGCAGGCTGGGCAGTGGACTTCAGGAAAGTTTGCAGTTAATTGCAAGAGTTGGGAAAAAACAATGGGCAGGGAAGGATGAACTGAAATGAAAACAAAAACTACTTAGTTTATTTCCTGCCATTTGAGTTGCCACATTTACATCAGATACCTGTTAAAGACCTCATAAGCTTTTCCCTCAAATGTCTGATATGATGATGGGCCTAACAGGAGAAATAGAGTTTAGTGAAATCACCCTGTTCTGTTCTGTCCTCTTTATTTCTCTGGGTTATTCATGCTTACTCAAAAAGCTTCTTTTCTAAAATATAGAGAGATACCTATTTAGTAGACAAGGACTAAAGATTGTGCAGAGTCTCCTCCTCCCTTCAGCAGAGGCTGGGAATCTGCACGCTTTTGAGGGATCCTGGGATCCCTCCTCCTTGCTGTGAACGTACACAGATGCCAGGGTGCAATGTTTGGATGGTCCTGGGTCTGGAACTGGCTGGGCATTGCACAATTTCCATGCAGCAGGGATTTTGAAACCGGACGTGATTCGGAGTTAGATAGTTTGGATGTGGATGCAGCATTTCAGGAGGGGAAGAGAGTAGTTTTGGTGTGTGGAAAGGAGCTGTGCCTCGGGGTCAAGAAAGCAGCTCCTCTCCTTATTTAGTGGTATGGCTGTATTCACATCTGGCCAAGTGCCGTCTTTGGAACTGAGAGCAAAGGAACCATCCACTGTTGTTTGATTTCTGCTGGAGTCTGACAAACAGATCTTTGTACGTTCTTTGTAAATTAACAGCTTTGCATTACAGAAACACTTGGCTTTATCCTCCCTTTATGTCCTAATGCGGACAGTTGTCAACACTCTATAAAATGACTAATGAAAAAGTGAAATGGGGAGGGTCATCCTATTGACTTGCCCTTCGTCCCACCATGTGTCATATGTTCTTTTGGCAAGTCTCTTCTCAAACTGTCATGTCACACTGATTCCTTTTGCTAACATATACCTGTAATACCCTCTATAAGGACGAAATAGGGAAAATTCCTCAGTATTTCAGTAATCTGGCACCCCAAAAGCTGCAGTACGTTCAGATACTAGCCAAAAACGTATAGGTTTAACCAGCATGGCACTGATAACGGCGTCTAAAGGCTGTAGCATCTTCCTGTTAGGATTTTCAGACAACAGCGGCATCAAGAACATTTCCCTCCTGAGACAATATGATATCCACATTGTTTTGAAAGAAGCCATTTGTATTCTGACTTTCCTTCCTCCATTTCTACCAGCAGTTTGACTTAGGTGTGATTGACATACCGCTTTCCAGAGTATCAGTATTAATGTAAGCGTAATGCCTGGAAAAATCCATGTCTGCAACACTTAGCAACTCAGGAGAGGCCGTGTTCTTTTGATTAGAAAAGAGTGATATCCATTGGAAGGTCTTGTAAAATTAGGCACAGAAAATTGTGACCAATGTAAGCAGTGAGATAAATGTAGAATATTTCTTCAAACTTGTGGAAAATAAAAACTGGAGAGAGAGTCTAAACAACTGTGTTCATAATGCAACTGTGGCTTGCATGGTGGTACTTACAGGTTAATAATCTCAGTGCTTGTGATTCTTCACCCTGTGATGCGTTATCCTTCCCCTCCCTTTTCATGTGTGTCTCAAACAGGTGCTACATCCTATTCTCCGAGTCAGAAAGCTGTGGTCTCAGCCTAATAATGAGTGATTTTTCAGTTATTACAGAACGTGATTGCAGCAGTTGAAGAGATGGTGGAAAGTGGTCGAGCTTTGTCTTGCTTTGCAGTCACGCAGTGAAATGTCTGATACTACAGGCTGTGGCAGGGAAAGAGAACAAAGCTTTTCCAGCGCAGTAAGCGGTTCTGACATCAACCTGATCAATGATTTATCCCACACAAAAGGCTCCCATTTCAGCTTCCAAATGCAAAGCATTCCAAAAAAATAAGTGCACATCAAGTCACATTACATTCATTCTTTTATAGTCACATTTTATGACCAAAGGAAACAAGGGCATTCCCAGTTTACGATGACTGTAATTTTGCAGTTTTGTGGGGTTTAGTGAGCTGAAACGGAGGAGTATAAACAATGAGGACTCAGGCGATACCACAGCAGGAGCCTTCTGTTTACTGACACTCTCCGTACAGTCTGTAACCTTTATTTTTAAAATGTCTGTTCAGCAGTTTAAGGCTATTTTTTATCCTCTCCAGCACTTAATCCTTGTGTGCAGTCATAATCCTCTGCTTACAATATCAAAATTAAAAACTGTAGAGATGACTATCTCACAGTAGAAAACCATGAAATGTGTGAGGAGCAGGCACCAATGAATAGCTTAGAAGCAAAGATTTCATTGCCAGAGAAAAAGATTTCTGTCTACAAGAAGTTCAATGCAGGCATTTTTCTTTCTAGCTTGAGTTAGGGGGGAATTCACTAATGATGAATCACAAAGTCAGTGGGTCTTTAAAGGACTGCTTAACAATGAAGTGAAGAATAAAATTCACAGGCAAAGCTGGTGAAGTTTTACATAAGCTTTTAGATCTAATTAATAAAAAAGGGCTAAGATTTTGCTTAACGAAGGCATTTACATAACTTTTGAGACTTGAGATTAATTTTACAGGGAGATTTAACTAAGTTATTAGCAGATGACAGAAAAATGTAATAAAAGATTTCTACTAAGTCTTGTAATTTGTTTCTGCAGCTTGGCTAACAGTGATGCAGAAAGTGAAGGAACTATTTGCACTAGGGCAAATAATAACTTTGGCTACACAAGGAGCTCCTGAAAAGTGTTTTCAGTCCAAAAAGATAGTTTAAAAAACTTGCACAAACTCATCTCAAGGATCAGAAAACCAGAAAAGGAAATTTCAGTCCGAACTACTGCAAAGGTCATGAAGGTAAGACCCCCAGCTAATATCAAACAGTACACAGCATTTTGAAAGCAAAATCACCATATTCTTCTGGTCTGTTGAAACCTGAATGTCCGCAGAGGAAAAGTTTTAATTCATTTCTGTGATAACACCGTATCGTAAAACTGAGATGACTAAACTACAGCCAATTACACAGGTCACTTGAGATGCTTATTTGGAATTCATGAAAGCTTAAGATCCAGTCTATCTCAGAGGAAAACTGTTGAAATTGTGTCATCATCATTGCTGGAGCTAAAGGGTGAACTTCTTTAATTATGGGAAAGTATTTTCTGGATGATTTCTGTGAACCGTTGTTTAGTATCATGAGTCATAACAATGGCTTTAATAAACAAAGCATCATAATTTTGGTCTTTGCAGTGAGCAGAAACACACTCATTTTTCCCCTGGAAAACGAGTATGCCCTTGTTAATAAAAACATCAGGGACGTGATGTGTGCTCTGTGGGATATATTGCTTAGAGGGGTGAAACTGTCTTTTTCAGCATCTTAATAGTGAGAGAGAGGTAGGAAATGCTGTAAATAAGTAGAGCTTAGGTTTTCAAATGTAGCTTGGGAGGAGAAAATTATGAAGTATTTAGCATTTCTAGCAAAATCCATGTGAAAAAAAAAAAAATCTGGCTGCTTTTCTCTCCTCTCAAAATCTTAATCCAGGCTGGGAACACTGGAGACAGTGCCTCAGAAGTGAACTATCGTTTTCAAAGATCGGACTATGTCATATCTGGAATTTTACTTCCTACCGTTGATCCTGAGCTGGGTAAAACATATTAGGGTTATATTTTTTGATTCATATTTGAATCACTCAGTACTTCCAAAATATCCCATAGTGGAATGATTCAAGAACGCAGTGAAATACATGTTGCTTTGAAGCACTTCTAAATATAAGGAGGTTGATGTTCCTAGCCAAGATCCAGATCTCCTGGTGCTGGACATACTACCCACTGCACGCTGACTTTTAAAAAGCACCAAGATGTTAAATGATAAAAGTAAAAACTATCAACGTGAAACTGGAAAAAAATGGATACCTCTTAGCTAATTCATCAAAGCACTGGTGTTGAGGCAATTAAATAGCAGTAAGAAAGCGCTAGGGTCCATCGTTGTTACTCTTGAAATCAGTTTTAAAGTTACAACTAGAATAAAATTATTTAAAATCTATATAAAAAGAGATGGTTTGACAGAAATAGGAAGATGTTGAAGAAAATATTGCAGAGGTCAAAAGTGCGTAGATGAAGAAACTGCATTTCATATAAACTACTGTTTTATTGACTTTTTGCCTGGGAAGGCAGGCTACAAAACCACACTTAACTGGGGACATTCAAGCAATCTTAGTTTATCCTGAAATCTAACAAAATATTTTGCTACTGGTAGTCTTTGGTGGTTATTTATTGTTAAGATAGATGTCTGAGCTGTACAGAAGGAACTGTTTGCAGTTCTTGGGTGTGTTTGATTCTTCAGAACTCATGGTTATGGCTTCTTAAGCAATATAAATTGCCAAATTTTTCCCTTAGCAAACCATGTTCTCTATTAGTTGGTTTAATAAAATATAGGACCTCTTCCTAAAGATTTTCCATGGCTTATGTACATACATGAATGTAGAACACTCCCTTAACGTCTATTAGTTTTCTCTGCTAGAGTTTGCTTTCTGGGTTTAGAACAATTGATTTCAGAATCAGATTCCCAGATCTGGATCTCTTTTCAGAAGAACTCTGTAATCTGGCTTCAGATTTTCCATCTATCCTTGCAGGGTCAAATACTTTCCTAGAAGTTGTAGCTGGAGGATACCTGTATTAAGAAATAGAGGTATCAGACTGTAGGCTTAGATTTGCTGAAGTCCAAGCCTTCCTAGTATGAACTTTCCTGGTAGTTCCTTGAGGGTATGATTAATTGCCTATAAATAAATTTTGGACTGTGTAGTATGTTTAGAACAGATAGCAAAACACAAAGCAGCAATATCCCAAACAGTGTTCCATGATGATTTTCATTCCTGCTATGAATTCTCAGACGTATGGGAAATGTCATGGCTATAAATCTCTTGAGCTGATCAGCATTCCCAGAGACAAAATTCCCTAAATATTGGATTTGTAAGTATTTATTTCAAAACATAACAAGATACCATATGTAAATGAACTCATGTGTGTGATGCTATAATTTCTCAATGCATATTGAGATAGAGCTGGAAAGCTAAAGTGGAACGTATAAAGGTTACAAATACTGTCTAGATATAAATGCCATTTATTATTTTTACTCTTCCTCTTTGCACTTTGGGCTTTGGAGGAATTAGTGTATAATTCAGAGGATGTTCTTCCTGTGTTGCTACAAGTTTACACTGTCCTGGACTTGGCAAAGGTGCTAGAATCTAGTGAGAGCAGTATGGGAATGAAGGTTGGGAATCAAGAGGTGCAAAAAATTAACAAGAATGGTAAAAATCTCTTGTTTTGACTCAAAAATGAAGTATTAGAATTTAGATGCATTAAGGAGGGAGCAAATGGAATCTCTAGGGTGGCTTGCTTGGCAGTGAAAAGAATGTGATTGTAATAGCTTTTTAGTGGGGTGGAAATACTCAGTTTCCCCAAAGACCAATCTGACTTAGCAATGCAGACTGCATATTCTAATGCTTACTTCACAAGATGCCTCATTTCTCTTTATGTAATGAATTGGGAACAGCATTGTTTCAGAGCACAAAATGCAAGTACTGCTCCATTAGACAAAACAATTCTCCGGGAACTTACCAAATAGAAAAAGAAAGAAAACTGGCCCTACAGTCTATAAGTGAAAAAAAATATTCAAATTTTAAATATTAGATACCTGTAGAGAAGGTAATCAAACATATTACCATCACTGAGACCATCTGGAGAAAATAGTGTGGTTCAAATGACCGTACAGACCCTTTAAAAATTAAATAGAAACAGAAAGGGCTGACAGTTGGGAATATCAGTATCTTGAAAAAGAAAAGCACCCCTGAAGGAGAATGTGGTTTATCAGATGTTGAAGGACAGATGATTATTTCTGTATTACTTAAAGCCATTACTTATGCCAAATGCATATGAACCGCAATGTAGGTATAACATAGTATGCTGTTTTATGCATTATGAATGTAACCATTGTGATTAAAGCCTTCCAGCATTCTATACAGAAAGTTATTGTACTGCACAAAGTCAGTCTTTAGTAATTACGAAGAATCTAAGGCAATTCACAATCTATAGCCATACTGCAATTTAAGCCTTCTGGGTTGGGAAACAGTTGTCTGCGAGCTATTGTAAAAGAGGGAAAAAGCAAAGATACTACATAGGCTGATGTCGCAGTTTAGCTGTGCTCAGGACCAGACTACGCAGTCTCTCTCTCACTGCCCCCACCCTCCGAGAGAATAGGGAGAGATAATATAAGGAAAAAGGCTCAAGGTTTGAGATAAGGACGGGGAGAAATCCTTAAACTCCTCACATTCCTCCCCTGCTCCAGCGTGGGGTCCCTCCCACGGGCCCCAGTCTTTTGTGAAACTGCTCCGGCACTGCCCTTGGCGTCTGCAGCCGTTCCTCTCACAAGAAATTCTTCATAATCAGCAGGCAGATGCCTCTCATGTTCTCTTCACCTCTCCTCTCCACTTCTCTCAGCCGGGCTGGGCCGAGTCGGGCCCAGTCACTGCCCGGCGAGAGGCCAGAGAGTGAGGCCTGCAAGGCCCATGAGGCTTGTGCCTCCCCCCTCTCTGTCCCCGCTCAGCTCCTTCACATCTTCTCTACTTTTTTTTTGCTGTCTTCCTCTTCTTAAATCCGTTATTGCAGAGGCATTATCAGGGAACATTCTGCTACCAATTGGCTCGGCCCTGGCCAGCAGCGGGTCCGCCCTGGGCCCGGCCGAGTCCACTGAACAAAGGGGAAACAACTTCTAGAAGCTTCTTACAGCAGCTGCTCCCATAGCCCCCACTCACTAAATAAAACCCACACAGCTGATACTTACAAGATTAAATGAGAAAGTAGGGAAGAAGGAGGAAAAATAGAATTCAATGAATAAAAATAACAGATTAAACCAGGAAGAAATGTATGCAGTAACAGAATAACCTGAGATTTAACGGATAATTCTCTCTCTTTTAGAATAGGGGCAGTCAAAGGAACGAACCAAGAGAGGCAGGTGTCTGGGCTTACGACAATCAGTCTGTAACACTGCTATGGAAAGCTGAATGAGGTAATACTCTTTATTCCTTATTCTATAGTGACCGTTTAAAATAAGATTTTTCCTCAGTCTAGTGTGGTGTTCCTACTAGGTAATATGCTAACAATCTACCAGAAGGAATCTACTGTAGCTGAAAGTAGAGCTCTTCCACAGAATGAAACAAAAGAGTAAGAAATAAGGCTGACATAATTCAAGAAACAGACAATTTCTGGTTTCTGTTAGGATGCTTTGGTACTCTCTAGCTGTCCTGTGCTGGCTGAGAAAGGATGTCTCAGCATGGAGAGATTTCTAGTTCCTATGAGTCTCTTGCTCACTGTCTTCCTGAACTTCTGAGACAATCACTTGTTGGCATCATAGGATTCAGTCAGCTCTAATTTATGTTATGATGAGCGGGTTCTCCTGGCAACACAGAGACTGCAGTACTGCAAGTGATTTATGATCATGTTAGCCCTTCTCCTCTAGCCTTCTACTGGGTACGTGTGAGCAGTTCCTGAAAAGTGAACCTGTAATCTTTAGAAAATTGCAGCAGAAATGCCAGGCTCCAGTACTGAGATACAGTTTTCAAGGAAAAAGACTGGTGTGTTACTGTTTCTTCTGAGTTCTTTATCAATAGTAAAAGTGTGTGCACATATCACTAAAAAAATCTATACAGCGATGCTTTTTTTTTTTTCCCCCATGCACAAATTAATCACGCTACCCAAGACTGATTTAGTTTTACTGAAACACAAAGGAAAGTATTTAGGAAGAAAAATTCCTAAGACTACTACCCAGTGAAACGTCTTTCATTCCAGTCAACAACTGGAGAGAATTTCCTGCTGCAAGTTGACTATGTGATTACTTTTTTCCTTTCTTTCCCAGAGCACAGTATTTTAGATCTGCTCAATCCCACCTGCACATTCCACCAGATAGCCCAACGCGTAATTATAAGTTATGAGTGAGAACTCTGTAATGCTTAGATGATAAATTCAGTAAGTGGTTTTGAAGACTTTAGAGCAAAAGGGAAGAGCTGCATGGCCTGAAGTCATTGTTAGTTCAAGACAATTTGTTCGTTTCCCATTTAAGAAAAAGATTTTTAGCATAAAGCACTCAAAGATAATTGATTTCAACTGTATTTCTAGGATGATGCACGGCTGAGAGCTTATGATGCAAGTATGTTAAATCATTCAGTTTCGGAGAAGTAGATTAAATGTCTTTTGGAGCTTCTATCTATAGTTTAATTTCTGTGATTCTGTGTAGTTCTGATGAAGGTAGAGAGCGCAAGACTTGTCTCTGGGTGGAGAGAGTGAACTGGGAAGGAGAAGAGTTTCTGAAGTACCCGAGAGACTTTTTCTCTTTTCATATTAGATTAAGAGGGGGGAAAATCCCCCCAAATACCATTAAAGTGAGCTGTGTTCTTACAGGACAGCAGTGAGAAAGCGAGCTCTTCTGATACAGCTGACAAGAAAACAAGACAAAGTCAGAAACCATAGACTAGGCTCTGGTCTGCTCAAACCAAAAAGAACTGGGCTGTCTTAGTACAGATAAGCTGGCTGTGTCTCTTAGCTTCTCCTTAAATCAGTACATTGTTTGATAAATTTTAAATCTTTTTTTAAGACACTGGTTCATGCATATCTTTTCTTTGTGTTTGTATGTGAGCTCAGACTCTGAACTGCAGAGATGGCATCCTAAAGGTTAATGTAACTCATATGAATTAGAAAGAACTTACTAAAACGGAGGAGGCTCAACAAAATCAAATCTAAAAATACTTCATGCAGAGTTCATAACAGACTAAGTAACACTTCCAGACAGCTGCAATGTAATTTTGCCAAACTGAGATAATAAATGCCAAGGAAGTGTCAGAGTGAACAAAGGAAGGGTGCCTCCCATGTCCCTTTACAAACATTTTTTTTCTACATTATTCCTTTAGTAAACAAGGATGGAATAAGAATGGAAAGGCCAAGAAAAAATAAAAACCAACCTGAGCTCTGGACCACTCCCTCTGTCCTCCAGTTGATACAGGAGTATACATTCCTGAAATCTCTCATAATTTGAAGTCAAACACACACACAAACAGCATTCTCTCCCTTGTTTTTGTAAGCACTGGAGGCATTGTGCACTCAGCATTACACTGTGAAATCAGCCGTGTGACTGCTGAGGAAACTAAGGAAGAATGAGTCCTGTTCTTTTGTTCTTCCCACAGAGAGCTATACAGAATTTCAGGGCAGGGAGGAATACAAAAATGGATATAGGCTTGCCTCTTCTCTTTCCAAGATACCTGCCACTTCAAGTGAGCCAGTGTGACAAGAGTAGTAAATGGTTTCTTATATTAATAGTAATAATTAACATCTTTGGGAGGAAAGGGGAAAACAATTCTTTCTTTATGCTATCCATGTACTAGTAAAACATCTACTGCTCATTAAAAATTGTATCCCCAGGGCATAATTTGGAGGTAGACGACCTATATGGTTTCCAAAAGCTTAATCTTTTAAAGGATCACTCTAGAACTCAGTAATACCACAAAATTATGACAAATAACTTAGTTAAGGTCAGATCCTCAATTGGTATTACTCTGCCTGTCTGACTTCTGACAGTGCTCAGGGGCTGCAGCATCTCTCAGTTAGAAGCAGAGACGTTAATTTTACGAGATCCTCCTGTACCATGTACAACATGAATGGCCAAAGCAAAAGGGCTTGTCGGAAGGGTTGCATGTTCTGGCATCCTCAGTATAATTGTGTCTTGTTCTTTTGAAATATCTGGAGTCCGCAGAATCATCCAAGCAATCTGCTGCCTGCATTGATCTGCTGTGAATGGCTCCTCCCCTTAAAGTACAATCACTTTGTCTGGTATTAATGAAGAAATTAATTCCCATTCTCACTTTCCTGCCACTCATATATCGGCTTTTGCGGTTCTCAGCTTCAGAAGTTTCTTTTTTCCTTTTCATGAATCTTTGTAAATGGCAGAGCAAAAATATCTAAGAAATCCAATCTTGGAGAAACTTTCCAAAAAGTTTTTGTTTTTGTTTTTGGTTTTTTTCCAGGCAGTAAAAGAAAGAGTACTGAAACAGGAAAATAAAATCATTCTTTTCCCCAAGAACGTGATGTGGAGTGCAGTGTGATTGTATTTTTCCGATAAAATGTCTGCAGCATTAATAAACAAAACCTGTAAACCAGCTCTATAAGACAGAACTTTTAGGATCAGATGCGCCTCTGATGTTCTTTGGTCATAAGTCAATCCTTAGTCTCTGCATCTGTTTCCCTGCTGCAGTGCAGATATTGTTTGCAAGTACATTGACCCTTGAGCAGAAGCATTGGCCTCGGTGTCCCAGTGCTTTTTAACTGTACCTCAGACTAACTTAACTCCAACACATTCCTTTTCTAGCTATAGAATAAGGAAACTTATTGCCTTGGGATTATGGTATACAAATCCCTTGTCAACTCCATAATAACAGTCATCCTGTTTATGCTTTCTCACATGCAAGTTATGTATTGTTTCTTCTGCTAACTGGATGATTTCCTCAAAAGAAAAAAAAATCTGGACAGAAACAGAAGAGGATGGCTAAGCAGTTCCCAGGAACACAATGAAAAACGTATTGAAGTAAACTCTTTACTTGAGTTCAAAGCAAATCCATATGCTGGATCCATTCATAATTACATATTCATAGTAGGCCTACAGAACAGTGTTTGTTTCCCAGATAGACAAGAAAACATGGACATTACCCTGAGAAGTTTTAGTAACATTTTTTATTATTACTGAAAGGCTGTTAGCTCTCATGAAGTCCTGGAAAGAGCCCTGGGGACTCATTCTGCAGTGTACCTGTCACCTGTCAGAAAGACAACCGTTGGAGCTGGGTGGACTGTGTGCAGAAAATGTCGTGTGGTCCCATCGTCTAACCACAAAGTAACTGATACCAGGCCGATGTCCTCAAGTGTCTTTGGCAAAAGCTGCAGTATTGGCCACCTGAAACCTTGCCTTGAGGCTCTGTTACAAATCTGCCTCTGAAAGCATCTGGCATTCCAGTTTATAGGGTTAATTCTGACTGGTCATATTAGTCATATGTGCTTATTTTTGAAGCCTGACAGGACAAGTATTTCTAGTGTAAATACCTGTCTGATTTTAAGAACCTGAATTTGTGAAAATCCTTACGCTTGCGACTTTAAAATTTTAGATATATCTACACTATTGAAAATCTAATATAAAAAATGGTCTTGAAAATGAACAAAGTGAAATGGATTATACTAGTTTTTAAAAAAAATCTTAGTGGAATATCCCAATAATATTTGCTTAAGTCTTATTACAATGTGAAAGAATACTAAGAGTTAGAAATGCTATTTCCTGTCTTGGTAGCAGCATAGAAAATGCAATCTCATCTTAGAATAGTATTGGTATTTTCATTTATGATGACAACTCAATGATGACTTCTGTTCATGCGCATCATTCCATCGATCCATGGACACCCATATTGCAAAGATCTATATGTTTGTAGTAGGGAAAATAAGAAAATTAAACTTTTAAAAAAATTTAAAATAATTATTAATTATTTATATTATTTAAATTATTTTTAAATCCAAGCATGTAATTTTCCCCCTTCTCCTTTAAAATGCATTTGCGTAATTCTGCTTATTATTTAAAGATATGAATAAATGACTTCAAAATCTAGTAAGCAATCTTGCAAGAAACTATAAAAATAGTGGGAAAGAGCTTTTTTCTTTTTTGGAAGCTACTTGAGACTGATGGCTAGCTAAAAAGTGATAAAACCTGGGAACAGCTGTAAATCACATTCTGTAGGATTCTGTTTCAAATATATAGTAGCTTACTCCTTGCTTTGCTTGCTTTCTGACACATTTCTCAGACATATGTTGAAGGAAAATCAATCATCTCTTAGTCTTTTACTCTTCCCTGCCATTGAATAGTACTTAATATTCTTCTGTAAGGTTTCAGTGACTGATCCCCTGTTTCCCTTTTTATCCTTGGGTCTATACAATGAGATCCCTTGCTTATTTTCTCTAATTTTTCATAATTGTATGGAAAAAGTGAAACAGGAGCGTATATTTCTCCTCCCCGGTGATCAGTAAAACAGACACTGCTTTGTAAGCATTACTGAGCTCTGAGCGGTTTTGTTATAAACCACAGTAGGGACTGAATCTGGGTATGAAGAACTGGGAAAAAAAAATTGCAGCAGTGGAATGTGTTAAGCTGTATTATACTCTTCTGACAGCTCCATTGCACAGTTAAAAATAGAGTGCACTATATACTCAATAATAAGGCTAAGCAGATAATTTGATCTAAGCAATTTAAGTAAATTAGCTTCCTCTTTTACTATAATCAGTCTACAGACAGAGCACTATTTTCAGCAACATTTCTAGAAATAGCTCCTGGTGTGTAGCTATTTTATGAATAATTCACAAATCTGAATGCTAAAATTTGAGCGACTTTGGAATGATAAGCCGTAGCATATATTGGTATTTCTTAAATGCACAGGCAAAATTTGTTATCCTGTAAAAATCCAAGAACAAATTATAAACTCATATCCAAAAATATATTACAATATTCACCTAACATTCTCTCTGTCATCAATTTTGCTTGCTAGAAAAGGAGTACAAACAATTTTTAACCTAGGTTTGTTTAAAAGTTGGAATGACTATTTGTGGAAGATTTTATTTCTATTTTCTTTCCTATCTACCAACGTCAGTGCATTAAGAAAGAAAAATATTGAATCATGTCCTCTTTTTCATCCTCACTCTCTTCATAGGCATCTTGCACTGGTGTACTTGTCCAGTAAGAGGTAATCTTTGATGGGGATAGGTCTGCTGACCTAGTCACAGACACGGCAATGTTCTAACTAACAACTGATTGATGCTGCAAGAGAGAAACGACTCTAGCTTTCCTGCTGTCGCCATTATTTTTTTTCTTTGGAGATCTCTTTGCTTTGTCCTTGATGGAAGGCAGAAGGAGGCATAGCCGTGGGGCTTTCTTTAGGCAACAGCAGTGTACTTTTTAATGAAATACATCCCAGTCACAATCTACTTTTGATACTCTTGGTCTTATTTTTAATATACTCCTTTATTAATAGGTCGGTACCTTTATGAAAGACAAAATAGTCCTCAAGATATGATCATGTTCTTTTCAGATATTTCTGTTTTCAGTGTTTCCAAGGTGTTCCCAGTACAATTTTTTAATCTCACATCATATTGTTTGAGTTTCCTGTTATCTTCCCTTCCTAAGCCCATTCTTTCCACTTTTCAGAGTACCTAGTTCATTTTCCACAACGTGGCCACTATTTAGCGCATTCTGCTAAGTTCTTATTACTGCCACCCTTCATCCCATCACAAGCTATCTCTGTATCACAGTTCGTTTGCGATTGATTTTGTATTTTATCCTGTAAGGATGGTATCTCGTGCATTTAACATTTATAATATAGGCGTTGTTCGAAAAAACATAACTCAGAAGAAATAATTCTTGTGCCATGTGACAACTGAAGTAGCAAAAAAAAAAAAGTATGTGAATGCATTTATCTGCTCAATTCTGATTTTCTAAGTTTGGGCTCCTGAGAGTGTTTGCAGGCTACTAGCTCTGGGTACAGGCTTTGGCTGTAAGCTCTTGTAAGGCTAGTTATGGACATCTAACCAGGTTCCCCTGTACCTTGGTTTCTGTGAGAGATAAACCCAAGAAGGAGAGCTGCAAAGAAGTCCCAGTGCCCACTGACCCTGACTGGACAATGAACAAGCCAAGCCTCCAGATGTCCCCTAGTGTGTATCTACTGCTCAGCCTAAAGGCAGTGCATCCACAGATAGGCATTTAAGGGTTTGTTCTGAAGTTCTGTTCGCTTCCAGTATTATCTTTGGTCTTTCAGCCAGTTACTATTCCAGAAAGTTAATCTTCCAGTAGAGCCTTGCAATGAACAGACACCACGGCGCTCACTTATACCGTGGAATCGGCCTTGTCGTTTTGTCAGGCAAGAATTCCCCCGGCAGCATTGACTGTAGATCTGAGCACACTGCTCCTAATGAAAATAGAAGTGCAAAGCCTTACTGACTGAAAATGGGGAGGATGTGCTCTGTTTACCATAAAGATGTCTCTTCACAGGGTGTTGCCAATTTTAAAATGCTTTGAATTCAAAGAAGAGTTCAGCAGAAAAAGCTGAGACTCTGAAGTAATAGGATCTCCAAACCTGAATTATCTGACTGGATTTTTTTTTTTTTTATAATTTAAAATAACCAAGTAGAGTATTTAAGGTTATTTCTTAAGCTTGTGTTTAAATTGATGGTGGTAGGTACGAGGATCATTAGTTCCTCCTGCTACAATCAATGCTTTCTTCAAGCAGACTTGTGTCAAAAAATGGCCTCTTCAAAGCAACCTATATATATATATATATATAAAAGCAGCATATCTTTAGGCAGTGGTGGGAGATTTTTGGTTTTGGTTTTTGTTTTTTTTTTTTTTCCCCAATGCCTGTCGTGAAGCATTTTAATTAAACTGATACTAATTGGAGTAACTGTTCCAGAATTTGGATATATGCCCTTGGAAGGATAGCTGAAAGTCTTTCCAGTCCAATGAACAAGTTACTAGATCCATCTGTTATGGACTTTTAAGTAAAATCAAACATATGTGGTGCATGAACCATAATCATGTGAATTCTTGTAATCTTGGGATGTTTTCCTTAGGTTAACAGTGCATTTGACCTAAAATGCACTTATTTGTAGCTCAGAAGATTTGGTTTCAATTACTATAAAAAATAAGAATAGATATGACCAAATTCAGCATACAAAGTGATACGGAGGTGACTGGAGAAATCTGTCAAAACTTAGCTAATCCCTGAAAAATCTCTCAAAACTGAAAAATATTAAAAAAGGTTCCTGGAAAAAGAAGCCGTCCTCTAAAGACAACAGAATATGGCAAAAGCAAATGCCTAGCAGGTAAGAGGACCTGTAAGGATCAGAAAGCATTCCAGGACTCCAGACAAGGAGTGTATGGGTACAGAAAAGCAATTAGCGTTGTGGAGGGAGAAGAAAGGAGAAGCCTAAGGACTTTGGTATGAAATTAGCTCATAATAGCATATTTTCCACAGAGGAAGCAAAAATATTAGAAAAGAAAGATATTACATTTATTAGTTTCTTAAAAACTGCAAGAGTTTGGGAAACTAATGATGACAGGATGCAGTAAGTCTTTAGACCTGTAATTGAAATTTACGACAATGGATAAGAAAAGAGTGACATTTTAACATGAAAAAAATTGCTGAAGAGATTAGTTACTGGAGGTGTAGGGGTCCAGAAAAATTAGAAAGTGAAACAATAACATTAGTCGGTCTTAAGTGTTAGAGGCTATTAAACTAGGAAAATCACAAAGTAGAAATAGCCTATGTCCAAGAGTACTAATGAGAACGGAGAAAGTACGTGTTAGAAAATACCTAATTGCATGTGGCTCAGGAAAATTCCAAAGGAGAAATGCTGCAAACTTGCTTCTATTTAACAGTAGAACTAGGTAGCTTATCAGATTTTTTTTTTTCAATAACTAGCATCGCTATTACCATCTGTTTAGAAAGTGATTTGTGGAACCATATGAGAAAATATGAACTGGTTGTGTCCCTTGTACAGAGATGGACTCAATGCCCAAGCCAGCTGTAACCTTATTTAATTTCTGGGCTATTTCTAAATAGGAAAGAGCTATAGGAAAGACAGTGGTGAATGTAATATGAATGCCAGTAGCATCTGGGTAAATTTTTCCTCTTTATGAACAGCAGCAGTAAGCTTTAGCCATTCATGTAGCTTTCTCACTTGACAAATCTAGAACTGGGCAAATCTGAACACATCAAAAACCCTTTCCTTTCATTTTCTCAAAAAATTTAAAATTCAAGGCTCTCAGTCTCACCTGGTGGCTTCTTGTTCAGTCAGGGAAGCCATGTCATTCTGCCTTTGGAGAGTGTTTTGAAATCTCCAGAGGCAGAAGAGTGCCTTTTCGCTTCTTGTTCAGGCGGAGGAAACACAAATTAAGCCAACGTGTACCTTCCCTCTCTTTGTGCCTCATGTCCCTCAGGGATAATTTCATTCTTGAGTCTGACCAGTAGAGGAACAGACCTGGCTGTACATCCCTCCACACACAGACGATGTTGAAGGAGTTGGAAGACCAGATGAGTAGCGTTTTGTGTTCTTCCTCACGTGCTGCTCTCTAGAGCCGGTAGCTCAGAGCAGGAGGAGGAAGAGGGGGGAAGCTACCGCTGACTGCAGTACAAATACGGGCATCTTGGGAGGAGGAGCGGTACTCTAGTCCCTGCTGGCACTCACAAAAGCAAACTTGCTGCTTCATTAAATACTTTTCAGTGATGATTGTGTGTTTCAGCCAAGACAATTTTCCATTCTTGAGTCCTTGAGGTGAGAAAGACCGCCTTAGAGAAGGGAGTGTTTAGTCTTTAAAAAGATAACCACCACAGTCTAAATATACGGCACATCCTGAGAACATTGATTCAGTCAAAATTTCCATTCAAAATTTTCTCCACATGCCTTCTCTTTTTCATTGAGAAAGAGGAGATGAAAAAGTATATACATCCTCAGGCTGGAGTTGTATTTTGCTGCTTGAAACAAAGGATTGCGAGAAAAATGTCTTACCTAGCAGTGCTTTACACCAAAGCAAACACAGTGGACATCAGGGAGAATGCTGCACTTCCAAAATAAATGTTTCCCATAGCAGACTTCTGACTGAAAGGACTGATACAAATGCTGAGGGTTTGATTTATAGAAAGATTATAAAACCAAAACAAACGAGCCTCTCCCTCTCCCCTTAGTCCTTAATCTTTCACACAAACCAACAGAAATAATTTTATAAGAAATGAATATTTAAAATAGAAGATATATCATTAAATCAATGAAAATAGGTATAGTGAATTACACGTTTTGTAAATGATCAGGAAATAAACATTAGAAATAGCAAAGATAACTTGTCCCTGGAAATGAGAGACTATGAAAAAGATTGATTGGTGGCACAGAGTGGATAATATCAAACGAGATAGAGATCTTATTTTCCTTAAGTAAACATTTAGCCTTTTCCAGAGAAAGGGTCAGCATTTTTTGTCATGGCACTTTTGATAATAAAACCACAATCTTACAAAGAACCACAATCCATATGCTAATAATGAGCTTTTCTAAAGAATTTGTGATATTATTCTTTCATGGGCATTTCCCTTTAAAAAGCCTCTTATCTCTCCAAAACAACAATTTTATGTCTTGGATCATCACAATTAATCATAAATTTGTAACATTTCAGCAAAAGTTAGATTTAAGAAAATAGTCACAGGCAGCATGAACCACTGTATATCTAGTTTTAATTTTTTTTTTTCCTGGATGCTGAAACTTGCTTTGCAAGTAGATTTTCTGAAACTTTGAAGAGTGTGTGATGAAAATGATGTAGTTAGAGGTCTTTGTATTCTAAAATTTCTAGTACTTCTCCTGATTCAAATACATTGGACTGGCACTAATCAAAACGTCTTACATAGGAATTATTTTGTAAGAGACATCTGAATGTATGTTCCAGCTGCGGTGCTGAGAAATGTGTCAGAGCTGTTTAAGTTGAAGGAAACTCTAAAGATCCCAGAGAATTGCAAGAGCAATGTCCACTCAAGATAAGGACCACAGCAATGGTTCAAAGCCACTAGAGTACCACATGTAAATGTAAGGCCAGTAATTGGAACTTTGGACAGACCGATTTTACTCTAGCACTGCAGTGAAGATACTCACAGTCGCTCACTGGAACTTTAACAGAGTATGTGCATGGTTTCATGAGAAAGCAAGTCCAGAGGGCAGAGAAAGAGCAGCAGCAGATGATGACTACAGCGCAGAAGTTTGAACTCCTTGAATCATGCTACACAGATTGCTGATCACGGCAGGAAGTATGGGAGGGAAACAAGGTAGAGATGTATTGCTATACCACCTGTATATACTTCCATATGCTAATATGGAAGTATTTATTTTAGCAGTGTCGGCAGGACTAGTACAGCAGAAGATCATTAAAAATTATTTTTATAAACTTCCTATTAAAAAGGATTACAATGTGAATCATCTGTTTAACCTTGTGACGGCCACAACTGACAGATTTTTGGATGTCGTAAATGAACCTGTAATATCACAAAATATAGAAATATGTAGTGCTTACGTAAGTCCAGAAGTTTTATGTGCAAATTCAGTGAAGGGGTAAAGATACAGCCAATCTCAGTGATTAGATGGCTTCCTATTTTACAGGAACTTCTCTTATTCTTTGCTTTGTTTTCAGTATAGTTTTGTGGGCCAGGAGGGACTTCTGTAAGACTGAAAACTTTAATTTTTGTGTGACATAGTATGGAATATAGCTTCCAGTTTACTCATGTGCCTTTCAGCTGCATTTTTGCATCTCTAATTTAATTGCATGTGTTACATACATACATACATACTGTTGAGCTCGTTAAACGGTAACGCCCATATCATTTTCATATCAACATATTAATAACAAAGAGAAAGAAAAGCAAGAGCACTTGTAAAATTTGGGGGACCAAGGAGGTGTCTGGGAGTCAGTAAATTCCTGCCTGTCATATGGAGGCAGAGGTGGAAGCAGAATTAGCCGTTAGGTGAAAGAGACAGAGCGGGGAACTTGAGGTTTGCGGGAGACCATATTCTTTGCTTGTGGCTAAAGCTGATCCTCACGGGAGATAGTTAACACATATGTTTATAATGTTTTGGTAATTGTGCACTTATTCAGAGAGCGGATGGAAAACAGGCCAGTGACAATCTTTGTATCTTCAGCGGTTTGTAGAATATATTTGAACACGATTGACTATTGCTGCAAGCTGGAGAACAAGCCTATCCATGAACCAGGTGTCCAGGAATACACGTAGGACAAAGATGTGGCAACTTCTCCCTATGTGACGTAACGTGTATCTCAAAATCTGATGAGCTGCTCTCAGAATACATCAGAAAGGAGTAAACAGAATAAGCAGTGGGGACTAAAGAGCTGCTGAAAACTGTACTAGAGCACTGGGAGAGTAGTAGTACTAGAATAAATTTGTTTAGAAAGGGGACAGACTAAGAACTACAAGAATAACACATTATTTACAGAATGTAAATTTGTTTATTCTAGTGAATTTATTGTAGTGCACGTGGCAAGGATTTTATATCCTATGCCTAAAAACGGAGAGATTTATACCAATAAATAGTTATTTCTCAAATATAAAAAAATAACACAAAGCCACTGGCATTAGGCAGAACTCAGTTTAACTAAGAGTCACAGCTGTCAGTTAACTAAGAGTTGTTGCGGACAAAGTGGTAAAGAAGACGGATCACAGGATACTGCACATTTCTATATCTCCCACTGGAAAAAAAAAATGTCCAGGAGATACCTCGGTATCTCACTAACAAAATAATTAAATTTTCCAATCATTCTGAATTGACCAATCCAACAACTTCACTAAAGTCTATGTCTGTGGCCCTTAGTTTGCTGCTGAAAAAATTGAGAAATATAAATTAAGTCTTAATGGTTTTAGGATAAGAACTGTGATGTGGAAAAATCACTATCTCCTCTTCTGATAAAAAAGATAAGAAAATAATATTATGTTCTGAGAGTCTCTCACTTGAAAACTATTATTCATGATAACATTGCACATTACTTACATCTAAGTCATTATTGTATAAAAATACCGGTGTTTCTTTTCGACATAGAGTTTTACAAAGTTCAATATTGACTCATTTTGTTTTTAGAACCTGATGAAAACAAACTCCAAATCAAAATAGTATAAGCTCACGATTACTCTTTGTATGCACTGGATAAATCTATTTCTCCTCTAGGAATGGACTTTAACCATGCCCAACAGAGCCTGATTGCAAAATAGAACCAGAGACAAAGAACCTGCTAGATACCTCAGATTGCTGGATGGGTGGATTACAAGGCAGGCAGAAAAATGTTTGGACTGGTAAAGGGTAGTGGTTTGAAGTCTAACTTGAAGCTGGTAGCGAGAGGCATCGCTGAAGGGTTGGTATACTGTTTAACATCTTCAGGATGATGGGGCAGAATGATACCAAATTACTGGAAATTGCCGAAGGTCAGAGCTGCTGCTCAGAGGGGCTCTGAAATGCTGGAGGGATGGACTAGAAGACCTCCAAAGGTCTCTGACTGCTCTAATGATAAAGTTTCATGACCTGTTTTGGATAAAACAGCTTCAGACTATTCAAGAGTACAGAAAAAGGTTTTTGTCATCTATTTAAGGATGCGTTTGCCATGAATGATCAGCTACCAAGTATTTAAATTTTAATTTTATATTTACTGACTGAAAGGTTAATATTATCCCCTGTGTTTTTCTTTAGGAAAGCAAGTTTCATTATGCCACCTTTCACTATGGGGGTTTTTTTTGAGTTGTGTTTTTTTTTGTATGGCTTGAAATAATTACCAGGAGGAGTGTAACCTCCAAAAGAATTATTCAAGGTTCTGATTTTGGCAGGTTTTACTGTACTGTTGCCATGAAGACATCCTGATCGGGGTCAGAGCCATAGAACAGATCCTGGGAACACACTGTGAAGTCTGCATAGCCCTTTACTCCTCTTAGTAAATTCATTCCTGAAAGTATGTTAAGTAACTGCTGTTCAGGATAAATCGGTTATCAGAATAGAAATCATGTTTAGGCTGAATAAAGTGACTACAATGTTATAATTGACACCTTGGACAAGGCTTTTGGTTATGTGAAAAATAGCTACTGATTTAAAAAGTAAATCACTGAGTGTATTAGAAAGGCTGACTCAACAGACAATAATCTCTTGAATGATGCTGATCTTGTAGGAAATATAATTTTACCTTGAAGCAAACAACCACAATTTTGAACATTCTTTGAAACATATGTTTTAAAATATTTCCTTGGCTAAGCTAAGGTGACAGAAGTAACTTTCAGGCTTAAATTTGCTTTGCAGACACCTTTTCTCTGAATAAGGTATTTTGAAAAGGCTTTCAGTTAATTGGGTAAGACTTTACAAAATTCCATATTCATAGACGTGGTGTTTCCTAGTCAACCTACTTTTGGCTAGAACTCAAGTTCCAATTTATGAGTGTTTACTGACTTATGAAAAATATGCCTATTGAAGAGGGCATAGCATCGTATGGGAAAAAAAAAGTATATGCTATGTGTGATACCACCATGAAACTTTAAGTAAGCAGATTATTGTGTATACTCCTGTATCCATTGATACAGTGATCTCCTCATTGTTAACTGCTTGTATCACCAACATTTTGTGCTCTGTGTTTCCTTCCCTAAGCCTGCACGTTTTGTGGTGTATTTAGTTCAATAATACCTATGAGTCATTGTCTGAAAAGGTAGTTATTAGGAAACTATTTCTAGAAGCTGGCCAGTAAAGCTGAAGACTAGAGATATTTAGTTTTAGTCAACACAGAGCTAGCTAGACAAATGGTACTAACTTTCTTTATCTGATACATAGGTTGTTTCCTTATTTATTAAAAAATCTTTTTGTACTATTCCCAGTGAGATGGTCTTACAAATGGAGATAAGGTGATCCATGCAGGGGGCCTTGTTGCTTTGCAATCAGGTGCCTAGGTGTCTCTTTCAGACAGAAATATGAATTCTCCAATTCCAAACAGAATGAAGTCTGGACTTTAGAAACCTTTAATGACAAAAATAAAAAAGATAACAAAAATAGAGGGGTTTTTTTAAATCGTTTCAAATGTTCTGATAAATTATGCTGCTGATAGAAGTTCTGTTGCCTTTAAGATTGGAGTCCCCAGTGAAAATAATCTGAAGCTGCAGTCCGTGCTTGCAGTGAAGTGTCACTGATTCTTGGAAGCAATGCTGTGACATAAGAGATTATGTCCGAGTTCAGGCTCCTCTTTTTTTTTTTTTTTTTTTTTTTTTTTTAGCAAACCCAGCAAAAGCATCGTTAATACCAAGTACATGAAGATTGATGCTGTGCACTTTGAGAGTTCTTGGGAGATCTCCCTATGAATGCATTAAGATCATTTCCTCTTAGGAAAAAAAGTGAGTAAAAATACTGAAGGGGGACAGATTTGGAGCTAGGTTTTTTTTTTTTTGTGAAAGAACTCCTTTTTGAAAAATGAGGTCAGAGCAGGTGAACAGTAAATTGTTCCGTTCTGCAGGTCACTTACTAGCTGACCATGTGGGAACTAGCACACACTATATCTTTATATTAAACTAGTACAATTTAAGCTCTTTGATCTTCTTTCAGAATTCTTGAAACACATAAAAATGTTTAACTCCTGAATGTTTTTCTGTAGACCATTCAAAATATTTTTAAGAGTAATATGTACTGCTGCTGTATTTCTGGGTTTTTTTCTGGCTTGGAGGAATAAGACTGCTGCTGGCTGTGTTCTTAGGTGGAATGGTTAACATGTGCAGAAACATGTGCTTGTGTCACCCGTCTTGGTTTAAAAACATGTGAATAATAGATCTGGTCTAGGATCCTGACATACGTTTGTTCTTTCTGTTTTTATGCCACTTAGGCTTAAATGCAAGAGTATCTGAAATTTTCAGTTCATTTCTATGAGAATTTTCCACTTGCTCCCGAGTGCTCCCTCGTGAAAAGAACTCTGTATTCAAACTCAGGCACACAAAGTCCTTGCTTTCTCTAGGTTTCATTTTAGACAAGAAACCCACTGCCTTGTGGAGTAAAGCAGTAGGATAGATGGCTGTTCTTGTCAAAAACGGTCTTTGAGAGGACTCCTGGTCGACTACTGCTGCAAAGATTTACATAAGGCTTTTGAATTTTACCTGGTTTTCAGTGAAGATCCAGTAAGAATGCCTAAGTGATGCCCTGAAGCATTTTTATCATACTACAGTACTGAAAAAGGGGATTTCAGTGCCCAAAATAGTCTGGAGCCTCTCTGAGGACTCCCTGTTTTTTTCTTAATAGGCCCCTTATGAACGTCATGGATTTGAACTTGGAATTTATAACTGTGTCAAATCTGTAGCCAGCTAGAAACACCATTTTTAAGGGTATAGTTGTTTTAATAGCTGTTATACTGCATTTCCCATTCCTGAAAGTCACCTTCTCTGCTTCAGCTTCTTCTTTACATATTTTGTGAATTGTTCTTCCTTTATTGGCTTATGACTTGCCCAAATACAGATGAAAGGTAGAAGCCTGGTTACCCGAAGGCAATTTGCATTTAATGGGAAAATAATTGTTTCCTGTGAGAAAAGAGTTACTTAGTGTATGTATACACATAGGTCTGTGTATACATACATACATAGGTCTGTGTATACATACATATATAAATTTTTTTTTAGGTTATAGTGTATATAAGAAGTGTATGAGTGCATTTAAGGAAGTAGCAGTCATATTAGTAGTGAATACCAGAATAGTCTGGTTTTAAGTAGAGGGGGAAAAAGGGCATCTTCATGTAGCATCCACAGTTTTAAAAAGCCTTTAAAGACCACGTGGTGTCTGATAGCACCAGAGGAGTTAGCAGTTAGGCAGATGTCACCCACATGCGTGGTTTTGCAGTTTGTCTTCATATCTTCATATATGTTACTTAAAATGATGTAGCGAATACCTTTCTGTGATTTTATGTAACGTGGTGGATGTGTGTCATTGAGCGTGGATAAATAGGAAATATATGATGCATCTTTTTTTCCCAGGACTAAAAGGTTAGAAGGCATTGTATTGACCACTGGAGGAAGAATGAGTAGTGCTAACAGCAGTCTTTGGTCCTTACCCATTGACTGAAGTTACTAGAGTGAGAATAACGTAACTGGAATGACGCTTGGGAGAGGGCCCAGGGTATATTGACAGCAATAGGATGTTTTTCAATGGCTATTGAATCACCTTGCTCAGAGATGGAGAGCAGACACCAAGCCAGAGTTGACCACATTCCGCAGTTAATGATGTAGAGCATTCTTAAATCATGCAGGCTAAATAATTATGTACAATTTGCATATTGACTAACTGCTGATACTGTAGGAAACAGGGTGAATTAATTTCCAAGTAGCTAATGAGATTGCCATTTGATTTTGCAGTGTATTGTAGTACTATGAGTCATATTTCCAACAAAAATAGTGTATTGTGGTAACCTTTGTACATAGTATTCTTGTTATAAAAAATGTGACAATAGGGATGATTTAAAAGTTCTTGAAATCTGGGAAAAAGAAAGTTTTCAGTGGCTAGTTGTGTAGTTTGATTATGTGTGAAAATTGTAGATTTTTGAAATCATAGAGATGCAGCCATTCCAAAGATCAAAATGCAAAGTGTAATTAATCATTCAAAAATAGATGACTGGTTTCAAATCTGCTTTTATTTTTTAATGTTAATATTCCCAAACATCCTTTTAGCCCAAGCTTTCTGTAATTGTCCTTAATGATACTATACTTAGCTTCTGTTTGGGATTGTACTTGTCAGTCTTCTGAACCTTTTTTTTTTTTGCAAAATTCAAATAATTTGAACTCAACAGATGTAGGACATACAGCCATTATAGAAGTTAAAGGCATAACATTCACTGACTGCATTGAAAAGTGAACATATTTTTCAATCGACTTAAATTTTCAACATTAAACTTCAAAAATGCCACTTAGACTTTGAAACCTGCTGAGCTTGATTTCTGTGTGGAACAGCATTACATCACCCTGGAATGTGACTTGGTTACACTACTGTGATTATCAAATGATGGCCAGCAAAAGTAACCCTTATAAAAGAAGTCCACCCTACATACTACGAAGGTGACTGCAGAAAACTCCAGGCTTGTAGAAAAGCAGCACAGAGATGCCATCTAGCAGTAGCTCTTAGAAATTTCCTAATATTTAATAGTTCCTTTTGTTCAAGATACTGCACTTAAGTGTAGGAGGAAGGAAAAATTTTGTATTCCAAGTTCTTTCCCCATAGCTGGCTTCCTGCTGGACATCTAGCTGCTCAGCTGGAAATAAAACTTTACTGAAATATATTAGCATGAATAATTGTATTTTCTTGTATTTTTCTATGTAAATACAGAGAAAAATTAGAATCTAATTAACAGATATCACATTTAATTAAGTCTCTTAGAATTGATATTCTATAATTAGCAGTAAGAGTGTTTAAAATTAATCAGTAGTGAGCTGTCTTCCATTTGTTAAAGAAGAATTTCCAGAGCTGGTCAAGATTCTATGTCACATTCAGCAGAAAAAAAAAACAAACAACAAACAACTACAAAAGCCTGGGCAATAAATTACTATGGCTGAAATAAAATCCTAATGTTTCAGAGATATAAGAACAAACTAAATAAATTTATTTAAACATATTTTACCATAAGATGGCGATACTTAAACACTTTACAATCAGTAAATAATCTAGGAAGTTTAGCATGAAAGCCCTGTCATAATAAGAGTGCCTGTGAACAGCAGTCTTGAGTCAGCACTGGCCTGGTACTAAATCAAAGGGTGTTATTTTATAGTAGGGTGTTATTTTATAGTAGTAAAAAAATAAGATCTGTAAAATAAGTTATTACTTGAATATTAATTATGTAGGACATGACTAGAAATGTATTGTGTGTACTTTGAAATGTCTGAAGTGATTGAAATGTCTGATGGAACAGGTTGCTGGAGAGGTGGTGGATGCCCCATCCCTGGAAACATTCCAGGCCAGGTTGGACGGGGCTCTGAGTAGCCTGATCTGGTTGGAGATGTCCCTGCTCCGTGCAGGAGGGTTGGACTGGGTGGCCTTGAAAGGTCCCTTCCCACCCAAACCCTTCTGTGACTCTATTGATGTATTTTCATAAGCTGGGTAGTTTGTGAGCGTCAAGGGCAAGTAAAAACTTGTCTGTCTAGTCATGAGCATATTGCACAATTCTTTATGGAGAAGAAAGAATTTAACATCTCCTTGTTTCCTACAATTAGTTTCATACGATATATTTGCCTCCAGCGCATAAAATTATTATTCCATTTCAATTTAGTATAAAGCATGATAAATAACTGAACACTACTTCCGTTTCTAAAGTGACATTTCAATCACAACTTGTACTTATCTGCTAAAAAAAACCCCTGTAAACATTTTACATAGATCATTTTTCACAGAAATATGAAATCTTGTGTTCATAGTCAACAAAACAAAATTATGATCTCCCGTTTGGCATCTTTTATATGCTTAATGTGGTGCAGCATCTTAACCAAGGATCTGAGTAACTATTTGATTTCATGTTTTTTATTTCTGAAAACCCAGTTTAGCTCTGATAAACACCAGAATTTGATTAAGGACTCTTATTTTTACATAATCTTAAGGACTTTTGAGCTTTGTCGCTCATGACCCCTTCACAAAGTTAAAAGAGCCTGCAATGAACATTTTCATATCCTGGAAAATGTCACACAGACTAAAGAATAAAAGGCCATTTTTATGCCCTCTGCACAGTATGCTGCAGCAAAAAGGGCTAGAAGCAAAGTTTCAAAAGTTAATTTATGCCATTTAATTCCAGTGGCTCATCCTGCTTTTCAGTGCTGGATGGTGACAGACACGTAAGATGGAGCATTTCTCCCCACTATTATTTTGGGGCAAAGCTCTGACACCTGAATTAAAAGAATAATTCTACCAGACAAAGCACATCTGCTTCATTTGTGGTTTTACTCTGCTGTGGATAGAGAGGGATACAAATTTTGCTTTTTCTGCTTTCATGCAGCCTCTTTAAGTCTCTTAACTTTAACAGATCTCACAAAGTGTAACAGAAGATAGAAAAATAAAGAAAAATGAGCATGTGGAAAGCTGTAATTATGATGTGACCATGTGCTGCTGTTCACACAGACGTGGAACTCCTGTGCATTGCCTGAAGATTCTCTTTACAGACACAGCACTAAGGTAATACTTTCAAATAGCTGCTATTTAATAACATTGATATAATAAATTATTTAGCTAACGTTATTAATCCCGTATCACCTCCTGCTTTTTTAAGTTGTCACTGTATCTTACTGATTAAAAGGCAGGCAGAACACTGCAGCCGTAAATCAGATTGCCACTGAATTGCTTTTTAAGTTCTGTCTTTATATTTTTTAAAAGGAACTTCCGTATTGTTGGAAGTTCCCTTCCATACTGTTGGAAATTCAGTTCTTATTTGTATATGATTAATTTATGTGACCAATTCCTTTGTTTTAAAGGAAAAAAAAACAGCCAGAAGAGCTGAGCGTTGCCTCATATGACTGTCTAGTACCTAAAGAGTATCATTAAAATGACATTCACCAACACACTGTACATGCTGGCACCGCGGTCTGGACTGCTGCTGGAAACGGACTGCAGTACACGGTAAGAATGTTTTCTCTCTCGTGACTTTTTTATAATGCTCGCAGTTATAAGACTGCATGTCACAAAAACCCAAAGGAGACAAGTTCTGCGTCTGCAGCACGCAGCACCACAGACATCTGCAGGCCGAGGGGGTTCAGGCATCATCCTCTTCAGCGGTACAGTGCAATTCTGATTTTTCTTTTTTTTATGATTTAATCTAAAACCACCTTCACAAGCCAGGCTGTGTGGCTAAAAGCGTATTGTTTACTTTTATCATTATTTCAATATCAGATGTGATCTTTTGGCGACCCGAACACACGTGAAAATAACGGAACGCTGCCGCAGCCCGGAGTGCGGCTGTAGGACTGAAACCGGCGTCTTCGCGTGATGCCTCCGGTTCCACTCGAAACGCGTTTCCCTCCCGTCGGAGGCTGCCGATCCCCGTTTGCCGTGCCTGGCTCCTTCCCCGCAACGGCCGGGTCCCGTCAGCCGGGCAGCCACCGGCCCCCGTCCGCGCCGCCCCGCCGCCTCCACCCGCACCCCGCGGAACTTGTGCGGGGGGTGGTGCCGGCGGGGCGCGGGCTCTGCCTGCCGATGCGGCGGGCCTCGCCGCGGCGCTCCCGCAGCCCCTCCGAGCGCCCGCGCTTCCCCGCCTCGCACCGCGAAGGCCAGCGGTGTCCTCCGGGGACCCTCCCGCCTGGCCCATCGGACAGCCAAGGACGCGCACCCGCCTCTCCCCGGAGCCATCCAGCCCCGCGCTGAACCGCATCGCCGTGCGCCGTGTGCGGGCCGGCACCGCCCGCCGTGCTCCGCCGCTGCGGGGCCGGGCGGGCTCGGGGTGCGGTGCGGCGCGGCGGCGCCCGGCCGTGCTCCTACCTTGGAGGGGTCGAGGCCGGCCAGCAAGGACAGCAGCAGGAGGTTGAGGATGGTGGCGGGCGCCCGCATCCTGATCCCGGGGCTGCCACTCCGCGCCGCTCCTCTCGGTCATTCACCCGCTCCCGCCGCAGCGACCCCGCCGGCAGCCGCCCTCTCTGCCCGCCCGCCGCAGCCCGAGTGGAGGCGGCAGCCGGCAGCCGCCCGGGGAACGCTCATTCCGCGGGCACCGAGGGCGGGCGAGGACGGCGCTGCCCGCGCTGCCGGAGCGGCTCCGCTGCCGCCTCCCGGCCCCGCCCCTCCCGGCCCGGCCCACCCGCAAAGTTTGGGCCCGGGAGACGGCGGCGGGGGGAGCGGATGTGACATCACCGCCGCCCTGAGCGGGGAGCGGGAGCCGGGCAGCCGAGGGGCACCGGTAGCCGCAGGCTGTGTAGAAAGGGGCACCGCGGCACCGGGAAAGGGGCGCGGGAGGGGGGCTGTTGTGGATGAGCGGCGGGGAGAGGGCTTTCGTCTGGGGCATCCCGCCCTTTCCCTGCCCCGCCTGGACGGCGAGGTCAGGGCCTGTACTCACCTCGACCCCCCGTGAGGGGAAGGCCACAGCCCCGCTCCCCAGCCGGCGTGTTTGTGGTCGGACATCACCGGTTTGCCAGCCCGGGCCCTGGGTGGGCTCCTGCCTGCCTGCGCGGCAGCTCCTGGTCGCCCTTCCGCAGCTGCAGGTGAGGAAGCAGAGGCAGAGGTGCGATTTGGCTTCCTCAGAGCTGCACGTTCAGCGCGGCTGAGTACAGCCCAAATGTAAATCATGCTGGTGCCATCCTGTTCGCGGGGGCAAAGTATGTTAAAGTTTCAGTTCCTCTCCCTTACAAGACTTAAGCTCATGATCTATGGTCAGGGCAACCTTATTTGTAACCTTACAACTAAGATTGTTATAAACGAGGTTTTCAGCTTTGCGTGGTAAAAGCGTATTAGCTTGACCAGTGGCATTTTTTTTTTGGTCTTGATTAGATTATCTGGAGTCTACATTGTGTACTTTTTCAGCAGCTGGCACAGAAAGGCCAATGCTGTTGCGGATTTTTAGGTGCTATGTAATCTTAAAAAAGAGAAAAACAGGATAAAAATATCCTTAGGAAGCAGAAAATCAGTGTAATAAACCAAGCAAACAAAGAAACAGCCAGGCTTCGGAGGATGTGTTCAGTTTCTATTAGGATGAGCGTGGACAGGGCATGATTTTCCAACTTACTCTCTCCAAGTCTACAAGATTGACGTCTTTTGTCTTCAAGAGTTAAGACCACCGCTGAAAGACAAACGGAGCAGAAACTGTTCTGCCCACATGCTATCTGAAAAGATTGCATATCCTTGGCATAATATTCCCAGATCAAAAAGTGCTAATTTTTAATCTTTTTATATTTTTGAGTTTTCTGTTTATTCTGGGATTAAAATAACCAGGTTTTCTTTTGTGAGAGAAGCAAAATGTACATTTATGCTAAGATAACTTGGAGAATCCCCTCTCAGTCAGCAGTTTCTTTTACAAAGATGCAGCCTTTCGTTTCCGTGGAAAGCGGATCTACGAAGTGTGGTTCCTTACGACAAGAAAAGGAAATTACTAAGTATGGAGATGGCTGCAGTCAGGGTAAAATACTCAGTCATGAGAGAGAAGAAAAGAGATGTCAAAAGTCTTCCTGCAAGCATCAGTGACAGAGGACGAGCAAAGCGGAGGCACGCTGAGTACGGGTTGTCTAGATAGTGGAGGATATTCTCAGTGTGCGGCTAAAGTTACAACAACTTTTTCACACCGTATTTTCAGTGTGTTGCTAGGAGTCGGAATAAGACAGCTACTTGTTCACGTGTACCCTGCAAACTGAAGTTGATAAATTTGATGTAGTACTGAATTATCTATAAATAAATTCCAACTTCTGCAGTGTGAGTTTGACAGCTTGAAAGCACTGACGGGAGTGATGATAAAAGACAACATACATATGTATCTGGAGAAAGACAATCTTTAAATTATTTATAGCGGGTCACATCTGAAAACTGTATTTTTAATTGCAGTGCTCTCAAATATTTTTTCTAGACAATAAATTTTTTCATGAAATCAGTCTTACACTTACACTGACTATTTAATGGGTGTTGAATTTTCTCCCAAGTTAGGAAGGTGGTCCAGATTGGAATTCTAGGCATTCTCTATATTTATTATGAGAATTAAAAGTTTAGGGAATTGGTAAGAGGGGTTGAATACTGACCCTTGTTGAATTTAATAGAGCTGAAATGTCCTTGGAGAGCGTAAATGTGTCATTACAGAAGAGATTTTGATATTTCAATGAGACTAAAGAGAGAGGAAAAAACCAAACAGGATTAAGCTACCAATGATATAGAAGATAAACTTTTATGCTAGACGTTGTATTTGATTATGTTTGTAAAGAATGGGAGAGAAGGAGAGTGCTTGAAGTGTTGTTAAATCCAGTGAACAGAAAAAAATCAGTAAAAATACTAATTCATTTAATTCAGCCAGTGAAGAGTATGTAGATGTTAAATAAAATGCAGAGGTATTGCAGATAAGAGAAAAAATCCAAGACTACTCTAAGCTGTTAAATTTGTTTATATTTATATAGATTTTGCCATCAGATTGAAATATACTTTATAGTTATCAGTCAGGATATTTCAGGAATCTGTCAGTACTACAACCTCCTTTCCTTTCTAATCCACATTGCTCTATTGGTTAGTTACGACTTAAAATGAGCTTCTAGAAGCATGTTTTATCAGTGTAACTGTCCCAGTGATGATTACTAACTAGAATTGTACGATTAGGTCAACACTGAGTATTTTTTTTAAATCCTACTAATACCTGAAAAATGTATTTTGTTTTTTTTTTCCTGTACCTTATCAAAATTGAAAGGTGAGTAAATAATTATTCAAAATAAATCTAGCCATTGATGTTTTTCCTACTCCCTGTGCTCTCAAAGGAAATCTTTTAAAAGAATTTTTGTTACTCAGTTTTTTAAGGAGCTTTTCTGTGAAAATTACCTTCCTTTGTATATGTCTCTGTGAGAGTGCACTGAAAATAGTTATAAATTCAAGTTCCTGAAGAACTGCAATATTAATGTTATTTCCCAAGGAGCTGTCGATACCAGTATGAAGTGTGCTGTGATTGTTACTGGCTTCCATGAAGTCTACGAAGTTGCAGAAGGCAGATGCACAGAAATATTTAGGCACTGGATGAAGTGGACAGGTTTCATAGAGAACCAGTGAGTTAGGCACCTTTTTTTTTCAGATCTCCAACTCTCTCTCTAAAACTGATCCATATTTAGAATTTGCTTTTGCTGAAGTTTGACCTTAATTTTAATTGGTAAAGAAAATGCCCTTTTACAGTATTCTGAGGTATTTAGAGTTAATTTGAAATACAACAAAGACTTAGCTCTGTGGAAATGTAAGTTGTATATAAAAGTAATACGCATCTCAATATTTGTAAATATTTCTATAAAGTGATTCAGTTTGCTTTGTTTATACTTCAGATGTAATTTATGCTCTTTTTTTTATTCAGAACTTCATTTATGCATCAAAAACAAATTAGTAAAACAAATCCTCTTTCTGGCCTTTTAGGAGTTATCATGTTTACTTTAGAGCACCATATGGCTATTGTCTTTTCAGATTTACAAATCAGTTATCTTTAAATATAAATTACTGTATAAATAGAAATGAAAACGTGTAATTAAAGATTACATCAGTTTGAAATGTAGGAATGGCATTCTTCATGAAAATGACAGTGTATATGAAGAATGCTTATCTGCCAAAAATGCTTTTCCTAAAAGATGATGGAACTCTGCTCACAAGCTTTCTGATATTTCCCCCTTCCAATATGGACAAGTACAATACAACATATCCCTTCAGAGTAGCCTTTGAGTGTACTACTGGTTGTGCATGACTTTTATAATTTTAAATATGATAAAACTTAATGATTAATATTCTCTTTTAAAAGATCACAAAGACAGTAAATGTATTCTTGATGGACTCTCTGATGTTCTTAAAATTGCATGGTCGCATAGAATAAGTGAAACGTGGAGAACTAAGCTTGAAATATGTTTTATTTCAGAATTCTAGCGCAGATCATAGAATCATAGAATCATAGAATGGTTAGGGTTGGAAGGGACCTTCAAAGGTCATCTAGTCCAACCCCCCTGCAAGGAGCAGGGACATCCCCCACTAGATCAGGTCGCTCAGAGCCCCATCCAGCCTGGCCTTGAACGTTTCCAGGGATGGGGCATCAGATAGTAAAATCTAGTCAGTTGTGTAATAGAAATTTGGTTTGGCTGGCAGATTTTGAAAATAAGGTACAATTACTCAATATGAATAGGAATAATATAGTTTTTAAACAGTAAAATATTCAGTTGGCATAATTTAAAATTGAATATTACTACTTAAAATACATAATTTGCAGCCTGTGAAGTCATAGTTAAAGTTGAGCTGATGATCAGAAGATTAATTCCCCAGCTAACTCTTAGGATATTATAGAATGTTTTAATATTAAATATTTCTTCTAATTTAGAATATAATGTACTTTGCAAATACGTACTGCAAAAGTAACAGAGCAGTATGCTGCACGATGACACATTTGTGAATTTATTTTGATAGTAATTTTAATTCTCTAAACCTTTATATGCAAGCAAAACTAGTTTGTAGCTCATAGCATCCATGCGGATATTAATTAACCAAAGTGTCACAGTAAAGAGGCTGCTTGGAATAACAACGCGGTGGTTGTTGGAATTGAAAGTATCCTCAGCTATTGATCGTTGGGGAGTTCCTGGGGCTCAATATCTTGCAGAACTGGCTCTCAAAGTAATAAAAATAATAACAAAGAATCACTATTGAAAGTTCAATTGCATTACCAATATTTGTTGTAATCACTTTAAGGGCAGAAGAACTTAGAATAAAGACTAGGCTGTGGTTATAAATTATGGTGCAAACATTCTGATGGATTTTATGTTCTGTTCTGTTTTAAGGTTGTGAACGTTACCTCCATATCCGGTATTTTTCCCCAGATGAAGAATCAGTGTATTAGTACGTCACGTCTGGCTTCTGTGCAGAAATTTCTGCTGGAATAGAGAAAGAAAAGTTTGCATAAGAACTTGTCACGAAGACAAATGAGCTTAAGAGGTGGGTGTTTTCTGTAACGTGGTAGTTCGTTGCTTTGATTTCTAATCAGTTTCAGTTTTTAAAAGAACCTGGTAGTATGGTGCTATTCGTGGTACTATTGCAATATTCATGGTTTTGTCCCATATAGCCAAGAAATATGCTTGTTATAGCTGATGACATGAATTCAGGCACTGTTACGATAATTTTTTGTGTGTTGACAAATATTTGATGTTTTAATTCCAGCTGGATGCTAGAATATAACTAATCTGAAAAAGGTGATCATCTGAGCTGATGTTTATCAACATTCCCCTGGTGCTTCTGTAGGATTAGGTTTTCAGTACTGGTGTAGGGTCATGGCTGTGAAAGGTGTATGTCAGTGTTCTCTCTGAGATCAGTTTAAGTAGGGAGACAGCTCTTTGAAAGACAATTGCTGGGAAGAGAAATATTTTAAAAAGATATTTTGGTTGCACTGCGTAAACTTACGAGCTCGGCAAATTCTGCATTCCACAATGGACAGTCTAATTTGTTTTCTATGTTCTCATTACAATATCAAATTTAGGATACTGTAACTTGCGTGTGGGACATATTGTCCCTTTTTAATCATATTTCTTCTGCCCAGTGTTACACCAAATGCTTGAGAGTTGGCTTTAGTTCTGTTTTGATTTTACTCCTATCTTGTTGCACAGTAGCAACAGAAGGACCGATGATTCAATTCATTCCAATTCCACTCATTCATAACTTTGGCTATGATTCATGATGAAAGTAAACACACTATCTCTTATTTAGAGAACAAAATTTATAAACATTTTCTTCAATTTTCTGTGGGATATCAGCTCACTTGTAAATTCTAGAGAGAATAATTGCATTAAACAATCCACAATAAATAATTGTAATAAAACTATGCTTTGAAGCAAAAGGTCTTGTTTTCCCTTGTACTGTGGTTTATATTCCAGTGATTTTGTTCGTCTTTTGGACGGCTGTCCCTCAAATACAACTAGTGTTTCTGAGAAGTGAATCATACCTACAATATCTGATATTCAGGAAGTGTAAAGCTATAAATACCACATCTTTCAAGACAGAAAGAAGCCCTTTTTCACCATTAGGACAGTCAAGCAGCGGAACAGGTTGCCCAGCAAGGTAGTACAGTCTGTATCCTTGGGAGTTTTCTAGACCAGATTTAATAAAACTCTTGAGTAACCAAGTCTGACTTCACAGCTGACCCTGCTTTGCGCAGCAGTTTGGACTGGAGGCCTCCTGAGATCTCTTCCAGCCTGAATTGTCCTGCAATCCTGTATCAGTGTGAACAGTGGTGAGCTGCACAACTGGCTTCCCTCTTTGCTGTGTGTGGGACTTGGAGCTCCCCGTCTTATCCCTTAACATATTTGAGAAAAAATAGGTATTATATTTCCCATCAGTATATATTTTTGGACTAATGTGATGTATATTATATAGTTTACTGTGTGTGTGTCTATATATGTGTTTGTTTAATGTGTGTTTTAGACCAATTTGAGGTATATTTTTATTTACAGGAACAGTAGTGTACAAATTACTCAGTTTTCTAATCTGATGCCGTTTTCTTGAAAATCAAAAAGAGAAAAAATGGGTAGAGTTTTGGTACACCTCCACTATTTTTCAGTAGTTATAGCCTTTGTAAGACTGTTATCGAGCTTTCTCATAATGAATTTTTTTTTAAAAAGTCACTCCTCTGTACTCACCTCTGACCATTGTTTTGCAGGAGCTTTGGTTTGTACATTATTGCCCTTTCTTGTAATCTAAAGCCAGAGGAGAGCTCTTTAAATCAGGGTAATGCTGAGGCTTGACACTGAGGTACATAAACCATGAACTCCCTTGCTCACATCTGCACCGCAGGAGTGTTCGTACAAATCTCATGATCTTTTTGAATATACCCTAGCTCCAGCTGTTAAGCAGTGGGCTCAAAACCAAAGCTTTAATGAATTCTCTGAGATAGTCTCCCTTTTTTATTTTAAACCCGTGAGTCAAAGAAACATGAAACGCTACCAGTTCTCTTCAGAACCTGAACAGTCTTTATTTGACTTGTGAAATAAGCTATGAATGAGGGGTTTGGTAACATATTTCTTGGAAGGCTCTCTGTTTTTGTTTCAGAGAGAGTAGTGCAAATCCCTTGCTGTCATATTCAGCAGATGGCGGCGTGTGTGTTAACTGGCTGGGTATCTGCTCAGATCTTTAAGCTGCCATGCCATATTGCCTAGCAAAGTAATTAATTTGTCAGTATCTTTAAGGTCAATCGCAGTGGAAGTTTTCAGTGCGTTAATGTAAAAAGTAATTTTTACCCTGAGGGGGCACTGTCACAGCAGGTAGGAATTAATTCTGGAATTATATCACTTTCTTCCTAGAATACAACTGGGTTGGGAGAAGGAAAACATAAAACCAGTAGAGTGCAGCTCAGGACACCGGTGTTTAAAACATTAAAGCACAGATATAACATTTCCACACGCGCCTGTCTGAGTGGTACCAGGATCACGGTCTGGGGATTAGGTTGTGAAAGGTCGTGCGAAAAAAAAGAAAAAAGACATGACCAAGCAAATATTTGCGTGTGATTTTTCAATAGCAATACTCACATCCTTTGAATTTGGCCAGGTTTTTGTATAATATCAGACGAAATTTGGCATAGATGCCGTATTATCAAACCCCTGCATAAGAGGCATATGGAAACTGTGTAAGACAAATTGCCATGTCGGGTGAAAAAAACCCCTCAGTTTTCCAATCTGCATAGGAGATTGTAAGAATGATGTTTTCCATTGTAGTGTTCTTATCAGACCTGCAGAAATAGGAGTAATGGGGTACTGAAGAAAAAATCTAGAATGCTTTCTGAACTTTTTAGCTATGCTGAATTTTGGCCAGGGCTGTCAAGGTGAAAAATGGGTGAAAAATGTGATAGGCTTTTGGTTGTTGCTGAAGATTGAAAATTTGCACTTTTTCTAGTGCTGAACATATTGTAAGAATGGAATTAGCCATTATTTTTGATGTCCAATTTTATTTTATCTGTGTTTATTCCTTTCTAACTGATCAAGCAGCATTTCTTCTGTTTGTTTCAGTTTGTAGAAACTGAATTTTAGGGCCTATTGATGATATTTATGTAAATAGGAAGAGACATTGGTATCTAAACATTTGTTTAAGAAATGTTAATGAAATGTTGCAGCATCTAACAAAAAAAAAGGATCATTATCATGTGATCTAAAAACCTAATCAGACAGGCTGTTATTAATTTATTAATGTATTTTACTACGTAATATGTAGTACTGCATACCTCACAAGAAATCTTGTAGCAAAATTTGTGCAGAAAACTGTGTGAAAATTTCCAGATGGGTAAATATTATTATCTAGTTACAGATAATTGGCAATATAGGAAAATTCTAATTTTGCTCAGTAATTTGCTGAAAAAAAGATTAATTGCAATTTAAGCACTTCCTGCCACCGCTTATGTTCCTGATCTTGGAGAGATTTCTATGCCTAGTTATAAACATGGCTAAAATCCTTTGAAGTTGGTAGGAATATTGTCTGTCTATATTTCCTTCAGTATAAAGTAGTGACGTTTATTATGTATCAAATGAAATGTGTTTGTAGATCTTTGGAAAAATAGGGTCTTCACTTAATTTGGTTTTTTTTTTTTTGTTCCCCCGTCCCCCCCAGCTCTTGGAAACACTTAGTTCTATGTTGTTTGTGGAACCTTACAAAAAAATAGTCCACATAACCTTCAATTTCACAACATTTTATTTTCCTTAAACTTAAAAGCAAGTTTTAATTATTTTTTTCTTCCATTTTTTGATTATTTTCTGGTCTCAGACAAAAAGGTATTTGTTTACATCTTGATTGATGTTAGTCCTAGACTCTTCTACACTTGTATAAAGTCATGCCTGTCTAATACCAAGTTCTTAATTGTGTGATTAATACATACTTATCTTAATGTATTTATCTTAATTATCTTCTTGTAATTAATGTATGAATGCAATTATCTTATTAGCTTGCTTTGTCTTTATATTGACAGCTGACTTTCTCCAGAAGATTAGGGAGCTTGTGACAAATACAAGTGTACTATTTTAACGATGTCTCTCAAAATGTAGGGGGAACTGCAGAAGGTAATAGATTATAAGATCTCCATTCTAAACATTAAATATCTGCAAAGAATAACATGTCCCATAAATCCAGTTTAACATATTATAGACAAGAAAGGTGGCAGGTGAATGATTGACTGAAGAGCTTCATTTTACTTACATTGCGTAATGAATTTCACGCCCACTTTCTGTTCACTTATTCTTTATCTCTAAACCTTTTTTCTCTAGTATAGGAATAGAAAAATGGAGGTTGCAGAACAAGATATGACCCCCAAATGACTCTCTTATTCTTGTTTTGAGGGATGATTGCTTCTTGCAATGTGCATGAAGAAGTATGTGGGCAAGGATGCTGGAGTGCTGATGAACAGGATATAAATTGATTTTGTGATTGTGAAAGTGTGTGTAACTTTAATTTCCTCTCCTTTGTAAATCACACTGTATCCTACCTCAGTATTTGCGATTGGTACTGAAAATGCAACTCTGAAATGGCAAACAATGATATTTTTGTAATACATGAATCTAACAGTGACCTCATAGTGAAGAGAGGCAATTGAGGAGACTATGATATTTTTTACATTTATTTCATTATGAATCAGTCACAATTTGTGTGACACATTTAATTCAAAACTATTTTTCAGCAAACAGGTACAATTTTGTACTATTGTTGATATTCCTGAGAATTTTTGAAGGTGTTTAATGAATAGCTCTCACAGAATTTGTATTATTAGGCACTTCCTTTTAATCCCTAAGTCTTCCAGTGAAGTTTGTAATTTTGATGATGGTTCTCAGATAAAGTTCTGTGGGAAAAGATGAAGAATAGCTGAAATATTTCTTCTCCATAATGATTAAAAACCCAACTATTATAGCATGCTATACTTTTAAATACTGACCTTGGAAGGAATATGATATTTAAAAAATTGAGGCTAATCTGACAGTGAGTACAAGTAACAATGTATACTGTATTTTAAAATCTTTTATAAATGTTTTGATAAATCTGTATGTTAAACTAGAGAGAAACAGCTGCTATTGTTTGAAATTTGTCAAAATCACTCCTTTTCTTGGGTTAGGATTATTTAAAAAAATTGAAATAATATTTTCTATCTTAAAAGATTTTAATGAAAACTTTCAGTGGATTAATTACTTTGCGTGTCAGCAGACTATTTTTAAGTTTTTATATTGTTAATCTGGCTTGCTGGATAGTGGTACACTTTGATTCTTGATAATTTTGAATGTTCATTTCAGTCAAGTTGTGACATATTTTTAAAAAGTTATTTAAAAATTCTGTTAAATGATATTTTTAACCCTAACAAAACAAAGTTAAAAAGTACCCTCCAAACTCCGTGGCCAAGTAGGTCAGATAGAAAGGTGTAATAAATGAGCGCTTAGGCTACCAGTCTGAAAATTTTACAAGGGCTGACTCTGCTTCTGGTGTTACTTCTGGTGTATTGCAGCCCTAGAATGTAATTTCTGATGACTTCATATTCCCCATACTGTTAAGGAAGCACTACTAATTGTTTATTAAAGAATTTGGAATTAGAAATAGAGAAAGTCAAATCTGTTAATCCCAAGAGGAGAGAAGAAAACGAACAACCCTCCATGTGATGGATCAGAGGAATGGCAGCATTCTGCCATTCACCTTTCAACCCTAGGTGTTAGACACATTCAAAAGCTCAGTGGCAAGGTGTCTGGCATCCTCTTTTTTTAATACCTTGCTGGATGTACTAGTTATAATTGAAGCCTTCAGCCTGAATCCAAAGAGAGCCTGATGTCACTGCCAAGCTCTTCTAATAGGGTCTCTACTCTCTTGCCGTCCTCCAGTAAAACCAGCAGAGTCAAAAAGAAATCACACTGTGTTTCCATTCTGTGTTTCATATTGTGGAGGCTTCACTTCTACACCTATCCTTTGAGAACTTAACTCCTGTAATATAGGATATAATGGTTTATTTTTTCCCCACTATTTGATTTCTGCAGTTGCTATGGAGTGTGAGGTCAGGTGGATCTTCTGTAAAAGTCAAGAACAACCTGTTATAATATATTTGGCAGGATTTCGGTAATACAATGCACAAATCAATGTTTGTGTCTTTCTACAAGTATATTAGTTTCTTAACTGATTAAAGAAGACTGGAGAGAAAGGAAAGCTTTATTCACATAATAACTTCTATTTTTCTTTTATTTGTGTTTAAAGGCAAACATTTGCTTTCTCATGTTTGAGCTTGTTGCAAAATAAATGCCAATGTAAAACCACAGCTCAGAATATTAATGTAATATCAGAAAAATAATTTGAAGAATGAAAAACAATTATCTGTAGACTAGGAAGTCTTAAAGTCTTTTCACAGACAGACTTTAAACATTAGTTTTGGCTAATTCATTCAGCCAAGAAAGCCAGCAGTTTGGACCGCTGTAAGCTTTCAATTTTTTTCCGTTATAGCTTTCACTCAGCTGTGCTGAGATGCTGATGATCAAATTAGAGGATATTGGCACTGTCTAGGGCAATAGGACTGAGTATTTGGCATATAAATCCTTTGCAGGGGAAATTCTGTTTACCTTATAGAAATAGTTGAAACTGTCTGAATTATTATAGTCAGTTTTTGTGCTTAGACATTTTTTACTTTAATGCAGTTAGGCATAGTACAAAAAAGAAGGAAAATCTCTGAGATGAACCAGGAAGAGAATAATAAAAGCTTATAGATCTATAATGGCTTACAAATTCTCTATGTGAGTTAGTTATCTGAAAAGTTACTGTGAAGTCCTTACTGTGTTAATAAAATATCTCCTGAGGGCATCTATTGGTTTAATTTAATAACTGGATGCTAGAAGTCACGGAAAAGGCATACAACGGCTCTAGACAAACTTCTGAGAGGGGTTAAGATGAAACCCTGACTCGTCAGTTGAGAAGATGCTGGTACCATCTGAACCCGTGTAGGACTTCTGTTGCTAAGATGTGAGACTTCAGTTCAACAGAACATTAAATACTTGAAAATAATTGTCCGGGAGAAAAAAATAAAGTGATGCTTTTTTTTTGTTGGAAAACTGCTTCAACAGTAACAGAGTGATGAGAGATATTAGAAAGTCTTTGGGTTGACTACCTTCTTGTTTGTTTTGACCCTGTTTCCTACAGGGGGGAAAAGGCAATCACATTGTTTGCTCCCTCCTTCAGCTTCCCATTATTTTTTTTGAAATTAGTTGTTGGCTAATTTTGTCCAAATTTAAAAGAGAAATAGATGTGTCAAATAAATTAATTTCATACTGAATTTGGGGAAAAAAGTGTTGGTGGTGAAACACAGGACAGACCTATGTTAGCACTGCCCTCAGAGGAAAGGTCTTATTTCATTTTTGTGTTTGACTTGCTGTCTAGGTGGTCAGCATATCTTCCCTTCTGAACCAGTCATGGGCCAAAGGAATCTCTTACGCATCTGATACTGAGAAGTCCTTGGACAAGGTAAGCATACTTTTAATTTTGTATTATGCTATCTCCAGATAGGAGGATCTTCAGTTGCAGTGGATGACATTAGTTTGATGGTTCCTTGTTAAATAATCCAGTTTCTACAGTACAGATGCTTGGAAAAAGAATGTTCAGAATTTATCAGTTTTCAAGTAGAGGGATGTATACTACATAGGTCTGTGACAAAAGGTATTAGAATGTAGTACTAAATTGTGTTACCTTATAGCTGTCACTTGTGTTCAGACACTTTTGAGTTACGCGTCAGATAGAAGAGTAATGTTACCTTTGAAACAGCAGCCTGACTGGGCTAGCATAGGGACATTGCTCCCTTACTCCATTAGATTCCATAGCAATGTGCTTAGCTATGTTCTAAAACATAATTTCACAATGAATTGTCTTCACCTAAATGAAATTAGCATGTATTCTGCATATTTTGATTGTTTGAAAACACTGAATTAGAAGCTTTTGATGTTATTACTCAGCCTTCTAAACTGAGAAAATGTTTTGCGTAAATAGATTTAGAAAATTAGTTCTTTGAAATATATTGACATTACTCTAAAATTGAAAAACAACTTCTTTCAATCAAAGCTGTGCAGAAATCTTGCTAAAAGTTTTTTAACACTCTTGCATTTTCCAAAGTATTAAATGATAGCTTTTAAAAACACGCTAAGGATTTTAATGTGACTTCACATGAAGATCAAAGCAGGATCAAAGGCACTCATATAAGACAAAAGTCAGATGTAAGCAGTACGTGCTTTCTTAAGAAGGTTTGCTTAAGATAACAAAGATTTGTAAAGATGGCACAGCTATCCAGGCGAGTAAAGGAAGATATTAGAAGTACTTATGTAAAATTTTGCTATTTTGTATTTCAGAGCTTCAAACTGTAGTCTTCAGAATAATACACAGTTACGTTGGTTGAAAAGTTGCGTACAAAACTGTTTATACTAATTTCTTTTTGTATGTACAGAACTTGTGTGCACACGGAGAAGACTAAATGAACAGTTTTCATCTTTTTAGTAAATAGTTTTCAATCTTTCTGAGAAAAAATGGTGTTTATTTGGTAAATAAGAGAACATCACTTAGAAGGAAATCTTTCTATTGGTCCTGATATATTCTGCCCTGGTCAATTATAGATTTTTAAAAAGGTTTGGAGTGGTACCTTAGGAAATGTTTACACTGCAGGTGTTTATTAATTATACACATAGCAATGGAAGGGGAATATGAAGGTAAGAGACGGAGGAATAGAAGTATAAAAAGAGGGAAAGTGAATAAAACAAAAATGAGTGACAAAACAATACATTAAAAAACCCAAATCCAAAACAATTACTTAACATTTTCTTCTCATTGCCTGCTTAGGCTAAAAAGCCCAACCTTAAGCACATCCTAAAAACAGATGCTTTGCTAAATTTGTATTATTTTGAATGATGGTATACATTTTGAGTTTTCAACTAACTGAAACTGAAAAATGCAAAAACACTCCCATAGCATTGTATTTATAATATTTCTAATCAACTCTTAATCAGCAAGGACTTGCTGTATTGTGATATAACCCTATTGCACAGACATAGTTCTTTTTTGCAGGTAAGGCATTTAATAATTGCATATGGTGAGCTTACTTGACATTTAGGAACCATTTGATAGGTATCATTAATTTGTAGTATGCTGTTCCCAAGAGTCTTGGTTTACTTGTATGCGTACCCCTGTTGCTGACATTTAAGTCCCTGTCATTCAGTGTAAATGACATATATGTAATGTGCAGAAATGGCTCTGTGAGTAACACAGAGCCTTAGCCCAACCCAAACTGTGCCATGATTCTATAATTCTAAATGTTTAATGTCACTTAACTTTCAGGCAGAAGAAAACAACCCCTTAGGATATGGTTGTTGCTTTTTTTTTAACTTGCATAGTCTACAGTGATCTTAAAAGTAATTTTAATTGCTCGGATCATGATTAAGTATCCCTTATACTGGAAAATATTCCAATGTTGATGTTTTGTTGTCCCTGTTATGTCTCAGCATCTAAGTCATAGTCGGAATTGAACCAAGACTGTCTCTTAGGGTACAGGTACTGTTTGAGAAGATGTCTTGAGGAAGCAGTTGCTCTGCGTGAACGCATGCCCGCTGTATTGCTAACATAAAGTAGCATCAGAAAATATGTATGAGCTGAGCTCATGTCCAGTCACAATATATGTGTGTGTAAGGCCAGACACAATCTAGTTGAGGTAGCAGGCGTGCTTTCTGCACTCTTTTTCTGATTTTATATGTTGGTGTTGGTATGGTACTCCTTCAGATCACAGTGCAGATCATTGCAAATTAAATAAGAGATTAAAGGCAAGCTCCTTATTTGTATTTGCTCTGCTCTCTAAGTGTGGCATATGGTCTTGTGCAGACTAGGAGTAATTTCTGTGCCAGATTAAATACTCTAAATACAGACAACATATGAAAACTAAACGAAAAGAAGTTTGCTTAGAAAAAGCATCATCACAAGCAAATTAAGCACAAAAGGTATCTGTAAGCTTACGTGTATAGCATTAGGATGTGTGCATTAGCAGATGTGTTAAACTCCATATAATTTTTCACTCTCTTGTAGATGTTTAATGGCCTTAGGGAAGCCAAGCTTCAGCTTGTGAATCACTTGTAGCTCTGAAGCATTTTGTATTTCTTGCCTATTCCAGCTGTGCTGTTTGTGAATCACTGCAGGGCTGTGCTAGTATGGGATCTGATAAGTAATATGAATTCCTATGGGAAAATACTGGGACAGGAGAAGTGGTGAATCCAAGGTCACTTGGTTGTATTAGACCCAACTGTAGACCCTGCTTATTCTTGCCCTGTGCGTTCTTGTGGGAGCGTGCTAGGGTCCTTTGGAGGACATGCCGCCTCTTGCCTGGGAACCAGTCCCAGGGGCTCTTACACTTTCAGACATGTGAAGATTTTAGCATGCACCTCCAGGAAGAGGAATATAAAGGTCATTGATGTAAGGGGTAGATAAGGAACATTTTCTGTCTCTTTCTTCTCCGAGTTGGCAGGATTAGGTGGTGTGAAGAAGAAGAATAACATTGATGATACAAACAGTAAGTTTCTCCACACGAAATCTGCACACAGTCTAGCCTGAGGTCTATCCCATCCCAAGACTGTAGCTTCCGCCCTTCCTCCTTTGGTTTAGTATGATCTGGGTTTTTTGTCAGCTCCAAGTGTGTTAGCCTCTCTGGGGAACGGGAAGCTTTTCCCCTCACGTCCAGTTTAGTGCAGGTTGGCAACTTCACACCAACCAAAGCACTATGTTATCTGGTGAGAAGGTAGTTCAAAATGTCACAGTTCATCAGGTAACAGACGGCTAACACTGGTCAGAAGGGACCTGGAGCCTTTAGTAAGCCAGAGCACAACAGCATTAAAGACGATGGTAAGTAGAGTCAGCACGTTGAGGAAGGAATTCGGTAAAAAGTTGCAGTCTCAGCAGTGGATAGAGGGACCGTGACAATTCTTTAACCAAGGGAAACAATCAAGGAATAAGCCATGATCTGCGCTTTACGAGACAGTGCTGAGTAGCTCCCCGATGAATTAATAACGGTTCTGCTTAGTGAAACCATATCCTTTGCATGTTGTCTTTCTTTCCTCATGTCTGGTTAAAAATTTAACTCCAACTGTCCTTTCTTTAAACTAGCGCTCGTTGAAGATTAAATGGCAAAAAAAAAGTTGCAAACAATTATTTAGTACTCAAAGTGGACATGGTAGTATAGTAAGTCAATAAATAGACCTTCCGGTCTGAAGACATGCGATGAAATGCAGTTCAGTTCACCAGTAGAATATGTTGGATAAACTAGGACTTTATACACATTCAGTCACTGAGCTGAGAGGTCCAAGTTTTAGTATTATGTACTACAGTACCTGATAAACCCTCTGGTCCTGCACTATGCAAATTAGCTTTTAAGATTAAGCAGAAAATGATCATTTAAATTGTAATTAGTCTTTCTGGTGCTTAATGGACAAAACATTTTCACCGTTTCTTGTAAGTATGTGGAATACACTAAATCTCAGTCTTGCAGCTAAGAAAAGGTGACGACAATGGTTAAAAGACTGTGCACGTATTTCTCTGAAAGCATTTGTATGTGTAAATCTGGTGAGGAATGTTTTATTACAATGAAAAAAAATCTGTAGTCTGGTTAAAAATTAAAGCAGAAAAACACTAAAATGGCATTTAAAAATATTTCCTGTCTGAAAACAGCAGAAGCGGGTGCCACCTAAGAAAATTCAGTATCTTTGATCAATAATTTCATTAATTATATTCTTTAGTTCAATTCGCATTTGTAAAACTTCATTGAAAATCTTACAAATCAACTCAGAATCAAAATCTCACTATTTGGATGGACATGAAAATGCTTGTCTAGTACTCTCATCAGTCTGATAGTGACCCTCTGGAAGTATAAGGAGACTAGGAATCCTGGCCAGTGTCTAATTGCTATACATTCAAAATGATGGTGGGAGTTTGGAGAGAGTGAGAAAGAAAACAACTTATTATTATGTGAAAACAATAACCTAAAAATAAGATTTACCGGGTTTTGTTTTTATTGACTGTTCATCTTAACAGCTCCGTAGCCACAAAGGAAATAGCTTCCCTTTAAGGCACTAGAGAGAGAGAGTACTGTCTGAAGAGGGCTTATGGCTTACTATCCTTCGTGAAAAGATGTGGCTTTTAATGAAATATGCATTAAAGTCATTTTAGATATGTGACCTACATAATCATACCTGTCCTGAGAGGCTAGGGAAGAAAATTATTCTGTTTAGAATAATTAAACTCCTCCTTTGTAGAGTTTCTCATTAATTCAATACTCTAAAAAATAAAGCTCCCACAACAGTTTTAGTAATCAGCCTTTCAGATTTATGAGCTATTTTTGTGCTAGTATTGTTCTATAAGACAAGACTCCTTGATCAATTGCCAGGGAACTGTTTCAGTCTTTTCCCAACACCCTGCTAATCCAGCACATTAACTTTTTTTAAATTGAGTAACTTCAATATTCAGAAAATCTCCCTTGTTGTGCTTCTGTAAACATTAACAGTAGTTTATACAAACAATTATTTAAATTTAATCATGTTGCTTCCTTCATCCCCATCTCTCTTCTTCTGCAGAAACAAAAAAAGTTCCCAAGCGAAGAAGGAACATATTGGAAAAATTAAAGAAGCTTATCTTTGTTAAAATTATTCCCCAAAGTGCAAGACCAATTTTAGTCAGAAGTCCAGATACAAGACAGCTCTAAAATAAATATTTGGGAAGTTTAAAAGTTATTTCCATATACTTTTTTGAAAAAAAAATACACAGTTTTTCTGCTTGTCTACAAGGAAACGTTACATCTAAAGCATATCATAAGTACATGTACAATGAGAATGTAAAAATGATGACTAAACAGAAGGGATTTGGGTAGTAAAATTTTGAAGTTGAAATAAAGAAGAGATTACAGTGACAGTTTGCTTTAAAGTAATGTTTTATGTTGCCCAAAATTATGGAATCATTGAAATGAACATTCACGCATTCATAGTTACCTAGTTACCATGTACCTGCTGCCTCCTTTTCAACTGAAAGAATGGCTTTTGAGTTCAGGTGCTCTTCCCTCAATCCTTAGTTATTCCAGCAACAGTCACAACAATGCCTGTCTTCAAAAAAACCAAAAAAAGTAATTGAGTGGTATCTCTGAAAGGATCAAGAAGCCCCGCGTGAGGGAGGTGGTGTGAATAACACGAGAGCTGCCTTTTCTGCAGGATGTTGTTGGTTCTCATAATGAGTCTAGAATGCTTGACATTCATGGCAGGCAGAAGAAGGAAACAACAGAGAAAAAATCTTTGGTCGCCCTCTGTAATGAAAACTTTCTCTTTCATGAATGCTTGTAAGAATCCTTCCACCGTAACGCTATCCGTATTTTTGCCAAAGATGAGAAAAAGATATTCACATCATCCAACATACATATTCAAATTGTGTTCCCTTGGTCAAAACTTAGACATCACCATCTTGCGGCACCCTGAACAATCTAGCTATAAAAGATATCTAGGCTGCCACTATAGTGGATTTTTAGCTGGCCCATCATTATTAATTCTGTTCGTTTTCTACCTCACGGCATCTCACACAGTAGAAGTCACAACACTGCTTCTGCTCTCTGTTCATTAACCGTGCTTAAGGCAGCGAAGGCAATATCAGTTTCTAGTCAGACTTCAAGCAGAGCAGCTGTAGAGCAGCTGACAGATCAGCAAAAAACCTACTGATGGAAAGAGGTACCTGCGCAGGACTTTAGCCGACAATTTGGTGTAACATCACTTTAAGGAATCCAGACATTTGCACGAATGGTTTAGAGCCTCTGTAGTGGGTAATCAGAAGCTGGCTTGTATTAAAGGCAAACTTGTAGAAATCTATGTGAGGAATAACAAGCTGTGCTGATCTGATTTTTGTGTGTGTGTGTGTAGTCCTCTGTGGGAGCCTTTTTGTATCAGATAAGTATATTACATGAACTTTGGAGGCTAGCCTGCTGAACTGTGTACCTAATGTAAGTACATAGAATTAGGCAGGGCAACCATCTCCCCTTCCCTAAGTATCCATTGACCAAATACACCATTAAATGCTGAAATCTCGTACGAATTAATGTCTGTTTTTTTTAGTAGTGTTAAATACACTTTTACTTTTGATTCATGAACTTTAATTTAATTCTTACAAAAATTTATCTGGTATACAATGCAAGTAATTCCTGCCTAAAGTCTTCATCTTCTCTGGTCGAATATTCCGTTGTTTTGAATCGATCTTGCAGAAGAAACTAAATTCCTAGTATATGCTTGTTATGCTGAATGCAGTTAGAGGAAGGGTTTAAATAATGAAGTAAACTGTGTTATTTCTGGTAGTCTCTTTATCATTTAGTATTAATTTTTTTTTACATTTAAAACTGATTCATCATTTCTGTGTTTCAGCATTAAGGCTTTGTTCCTAAAGGACCGTACCGTGTGTTTGCTAGCTGAGCTCTCTGCCTAATGTCTGCAAGTGCATATTAAGGCGTTGAAAGTGCTTTTTATGTTTTGTTGATTAGAGTGGTCACAGTTATGTCTAAGAGGTCAAGTGAACGGTGCCAGGAAGGAAATACTAATACTACCATGTACTAATACTCCTAATACTGCCTACTGCAGTCATTTCTATAATTCTACCTGCTGACAATTGCCCTGCTCCCTTTTGCTTCTGTCACTGGTATTTGACATTTCTGATGCACCGTGGGGTAGAGTCTTTAAGACTTCTTTAAAACTGTGCTAATTCAGTCTTACGTGGAAGAACCGATGCCATATCAATATGTATGTCTGTTTCACGGGTTTTTTTGCTTCTCTGTTCTACATTTGTGCAGGCTTGTGCCACTTTCTTCATAAGAGATGTTTGCATGGAGTTATGTGTAGGGCTAGCAGACAGTAGAAAATTTCTCCTGTGGGATTTTGCCGTAATATCTTCATGGGATAAACATGTGTGGTGGGTTGGTTTTTTTTCTGTTTGGTTTGTTTAGGGCAGCTTGTAAAATTTGTATATTGTCCCTGTACTCTGCAGACAGTTCATTGATGCAAAACAGCTTCTATCTTTCCAAGTACTTAACTCCTCTAATTCATAACAGTTAAAGACATGAAAAGCAACATGACCTTTGATTCATTGCCTGTATGACCCGTTCAGAAGTGCATAATTCATTAATTTTTTATTCCTGCAGTTTAATACATTAAAAAAAAGATTCCCAGTCCCTCCAGAAGTATAATATCATGCATAGTAGTGTTTTCTCTTCCAGGAAAATTTTGGGTTTCTTGTTATCTTGCTCTTCACTTTTTGACAGTCTGGCAGTAATGTAATGGTCATGCTAGGCATGCAGTCATTTGGTAATTAGTATCATAGAATCACAGAAGGGTTTGGGTTGGAAGGGACCTTCAAAGCCCATCCAGTCCAAGCCCCCTGCGAGGAGCAGGGACATCTCCAACCAGAGCAGGCTGCTCAGAGCCCCGTCCAACCTGGCCTGGAATGTTTCCATTCACTAAGCCAGTTAAAGATTCTTCAGAATCCAAAATGTTATGCCTTAGAAGGGGGTGATTTACTCAGTGATCCTGAAACTTTATATATATATATCTTTGAAATGATTTGTACTATGTCTTCCTTCTAGTATTAGCTATGAGGAGTATCGAAAATAGCTACTTGGTAAGGATTTTAATAAAACCCTTATGTAACTTTGCGTTTTGCATAACAAAAGATCACAGCAGCTGAGAATAGAAAAAATGTGCTATTATCATAAATAAATACTCCATGATGAATATTTAACATATGTCTTCAATCTAATTTTAAGTACATTTTGTTGTTTATTTCATTTCTTCTTCCTTTGTCTGATTTTCACCTGGGTGGCTCTATTTTAAACAGGCACAATAAAGGAATTAGTAATGACTGAATGTTGCCTTGGCTCAGCTGAAAAGCAGTGCCAAAAGGTAATCAAATGTTAATGTAGGGCAGCATCATCCCCCTAGTCAGCACTGACATACAGCACTGGGTATTTTTATGTGTTCAAGGTCAGCATCAAGTTCTTCCTATTAATATTGTTCACAGTACTCAGTGAGGGACTGGCTTTTCTCTTTGTATTTGTAGCAAGATTTTTCTTTTGATACCACGTGCAGACCAAGAGCCTTCTGAGCTGGAGTACCATTTCAGTTAAATACGTGTTTGACCATTTGCAACCTTGATAAAACCACTTTATAATATAGCTCCTCCTCAGAGATTTTTTTTTTTAAAAAGCATCTTGATAAGTCTTGTTTTCTCAGAGAGGTTTTGGGAAATAGAAGGCAGCAAGTCTCAAGAAGGCAGTGTCACACAGAATAGCAAAGCAGTCCAGGAGTGCATGCATTTTTTGAAGTGTTCCTCATAAAATTTCCCCCACTATAAGTTATTATTCCCTTACAGTATTCACTACAAAAAATAGCTCTAACACTCCACTGTACTGAGGAATTATCTAATTCTATGTTTTAAGGCACACCTTGAACAAATTTTAGTTTATGATTAGTAAAACAAAAAAAAAGCACATCTGTTAAATGAATCAAAAAGGATTGCATTCTTACCCCTGAACTTTGAATTACGCTCCAAACACTGAAAATATCTGTAACATCAAACATAAAGGATCACACTGAATTACTTCTGAAGAGTCTGTTTCCTGTGATTTCTTTGTGAAAAAAAATAAATGCCATTTGATATTTTTAGATTCTTGTGATTGAACATTCTGATTGATCATGAATGTGCCACTAAATAGCATATGGCAGAGTAAACAAATCCTGGAGCGCTAGGAGAGATGTTAAAAAGTGATGAAAACATCGCCATCCTGTTGTACTTATTATTGAAATATGGAATGCGGAGCACGTGCACATAAAACCACTTGAAAAGACAGCTTGTCATCCTTCTGTATGTATTTGAGAAAATAATACGTTACAATGAAATGCCATGAAAGATTAACAAATTAATTATGTATAAGCTGACCTCCTGTATCCTTGGGCTCTCAGTGCTATCTCACTCTCTCTCAATGCCACTCTGATAAAGTTTTAATTGGAATCACAGTTCCTGGTGCCTGTTTGAGTTGTTTTGTTGCTGCTGTCTTGCGTAGGAGGACTACCTCTAAAATCAGGAAACATGCATTGTCTTTAACAGTTTTTTCTCTGCTTCAAGTAAAAAACCTAATTCTAAAGGAATATGGAATGCAGAAACTGCTGAACCCTGTAACGGTTTTAGGATTAAACAGAATTTCTTTCTGGAAATGTATCAAATATAAAACAATAGCATTCTGTAAACAGCATTGATTGAGTACATTATATGTAAGAGACATTCTAGAGAAGAGCAAGTGCAAGAAATAAATATCATCTGTTCAGTAAGCCCACTGCACTTCCAGGGTGAAGCTTTTCTGCTTTTTTTTCTTCAATGTTTAGGGGGCCATTTAGGAACGAATCAAGTGATGTAGCATCTCCGTGCACCTAGAAGAGAAAAGCATCAGTAAGCAAAACTCTGCTTTTTTTTGTCACTGAAATTCTCTCTTGCTTTGCTTTTCCATTATTTTATTTTATCCATTTATTCTCTCTTCTCGTGATTCTTACTGTTCATAAAGTCGTCATTAAAACATCATTTGCACGTTTAAACAGCACCACAATCAAGTGCAGGCTGCACGGGAAACGGCATAAGGAGTCGTGCAAACTTTTTAAAACTGTGTGTCCTTGAACTCTTCTCTACTTCCTATGTTCTCCCTTCGTTATGCTGCAGGTATCCAGAGGCCACGCTTGTCAGAACACCGCGTCTGAGCCACAAATAGTCATACCACGTAGCTCAAGACAGGAGTAATAATTCAGCTTGCCCTTTCTCCCTTTTGCTACCAGCTTAGCAAGTTGAGTGACTGCTGTAGGAAGGACCATGCCTGCTGTACGTTGAAGGAACACGCTCATGAAATGGAGAGGTGAGGGTCACGGTGGGGAGGGGTAACACTGGCTAATTATTTCCAGAGTTTTACACCAAGTGTGTACTGGTGGTGTAACACAGTAGAAGTCTGAAGTCTACCTTCATTCTTCAGAGGAGCTCCTCTGTGTTGCCGCAGTTGCACATACATTCTCCTTTTTCTCACGGTAAACGCTCAGCCAAGTAAGTGGATGTAGGACAGCAGATAGCCTGTATCCTGTAGGCTTAACCTTGACCTGATCTTCAGAGAGAAAATTAACACACTTATATCAGCAATAATCTTTTTTCCTCTTTTTAAATTCCTTGGACTTGCTTGGTAAAAAAAAAAAATAAATAAAATCTATTCCCACATATACTTTTCTGAAACGAGATGGACTGTCATAAAATTTCCACTTTGTGCCAAGCCATAAGGCAATACCTGTGGGGAATAACAGCACAGATGCTTGAATATTGTGAATCCAGTCCTTTGCACGCCACATCTTGAGGGAAGGTGTGAAGGGAGATAGAGGTGCCCTGGAGCGTGACAGAGGAGGAGATAAGGTTGTTTGATGGGAAAAGGATGTGCTTTCCAGCAAAGCCCCTCTGGGCACAGACACTAGTGGGATGCATGGTACCTTGGCTCTGGACTGCGGCTGTTGCTCTTCCAAAGCAAAGGAGACCCTGCTGCACTCTATTATAGATTCAGCTGATGCCAGTATTGCAGGTAGAACATCAGAACTCAGTAAAGCTCTCTTCCTGACAGCTTGAGACTTGACAGAACTGCTAGTAAAAAATGTCAGTGTTTTCCTTCTAAATTCTAGAAAGGGAAACTGGTAACCTTGCTGAGATAAAAATCTGTTTCCAAGCCTGCAAATTCAGTATTTTCACAGTTGATTTTACAGCAATGTTTTTCTTATCTGCTCAGCTGCAAGCGAATGTAAGTATATCCAAGTCGGAGAATAAGTTAGTGACAGATTGCAGCAACGTGAGTGTTTGGAATCTGATAAATCAGGCCAGTTTGAAGCAGCAAAACAGAGCTATACTAGACTGACATTTAGTGACAATATATTGCCAGTGGTTACTTCTTAAACGTTATTAATTGTTATTGCCACTTCAAAGCAGTCAGTTCTTACTAACACGGATGAATAATAACAGAAACTGCTCGAGTATATGTTCATAGCTAGCAAAAACCCTGCCTGGCTCCATCCAAACGGGGCTTCCCATGAAACAAGTACCTATTATGGTCAGCACTTATTTTGCCCGATTGTGTCGTACGCTGGCAAGATTGTAATTGTTCTGACTCGGCTTGTTTTTTTTTTTAATCACAGCTTCCCCTAAAGCACATTGTAAAGGTATTTACATAGACAAGTATTGTAAAGACATGGGGAAGGGGCTGTTCCTCAGAGGATTAGGAGTATTTTTTACCTGCTTAGACTTGCTCATCTGTATCCAACCAAAAGCTTCTTTAAACCATGGAGTGTCCTGAACTCTGCCACATTTTAAAATGAGATCATTTTATATTCCTCTTGCTTGATGATTGCTAAATGAGCTCTAGAGCAAATACAGCTTTGGTATCACCTTCAGACAGACATTTTCTGTCTAAGCACAGCAAGTATATTTTTAGCTGTTCACCTCAGTACTTCCTATGACTAATCCTTGTAGCATAATTTTTTCCTCCTAATTTTTAGTTTTCTTACCTTCCTGGTAAGTTTTCTAACCTCCTGGTTACAGCCATAGGCAGTGAGGGCAGGTAGATGTTCAGAACTTTCTGCGTGACCTCCATGCTCAATTAGCATGACCTCAGATAATCCTGCTGGAAGACAGTGAGGGGACACACGTCCCTGTGAGCTCGTTGCTTACCTGACAGTCAGCTTTACTGCAGGCAGATCTGACAATCAGGCCAAACAGTACTCTTTCTTTCCTGGGGCTAATATGTCAAGGAGTGGAACCAACTCATTTTGTTGCAGACACAAACCAATGTTGTTGTTATGTTCTGATGGTGAATTTCCATATTTTAGTCTGATTATAAATTTCTGCAAATTTGTGTGGTCTTCGAGAGAAAGAGCATTTTAGCAAAAAGGGAAATATGTGAAATTATGAAAGATATGTATCTTATTTTTCCTGCTTCCTGAGGGCTCATGTTACTGGAGTCAGTGGTCTGCTCACTTGAAGCACCTTTTAAAGCCACAGCTTTATTGCTTTTTGAGGAATGATGGTGTCAATAAGGAATAAGAGCTGTTAAATGCCTTGAAATAGCAAGTAATTTAGGGTGATAACCAACAGAGTGACAAGGCCAAATGTGTCAGCTTATGATACAATATTTCTGACAAGTGTATTTCCCACTGTGTTATGTTGTGTTATATCTGGCCATGTGTTTATGTACGTGTGTGGTAGTTTTTGTTTGTTTTAGAATATTGTGACACTGCACAGGAGTCAGTGATGCATTTTCAAATAATTTTTGGAAATTAGCCTCTTAAATTGCATATATTCAAATTATATGAATCAGGGAGGGTCAGTAAGCTGTGCTGGATTTTGTTATATTTTATGAAGCATTTTATTTTCTGTAAGTGAAGTGCTTATTTAGTGTTCCAGTTGGGCTGAAGTTGGAATCCCAGAAAAGCAAAGCTGATCTTGTTACTCTAACTAGAAATTTGCTTAAGAGTTAAATGGAAATGCTTGGGAATGAGGTATTACTGTTTAGAGTCATGGCTGTGTGGCATAATAACAGTATCTGGTACATCATGATCAGCGCTGCCTGGAGCTGGTAGGGGTTGCGAATAGTAACTGTCATCAGTCAAATCAACCTGCTAAATCCACTCGTCACTTGTGAGTTATTATTGAGTATCTGTTCTACCTAAACGCAGAACTAGGCGATTTTAAGAGGGCTGTTTACTACATGCCCTGCAGACATGCTTTGACCTCTTTGAATTGTTACTCGGGAAGCTGAAGGGAGGGCTGGAATGCTCATCTTGATTTAGTTTCCAAATTCAACATATAAATCACTGAAACTGCCCACAGATCATGCTGGTTATAGTGGAAGAGAAGCGGTTATCTTCTGAGCTGCTTTATCAGTCACGTTAGATAAAGGCCATGTTTGCTCTTCAGGATGGACAGTTCATCAGAACTTTTGCACGTGCGTGCCATCTTTAGAACTCCTGTTACTATGATTATGCTGTAACTGGAGTCTCTAGATGCACGCTGAATAACCATCGCTGTTTGCCAGGCAGACGCTCTGAGAGATAAGCTGCTGGATGGAACATTGACCACAGGAGATACTCCAAACGTCAAAAGGCATGAATTTGTAGGTTTTTAATATACTTTATCACACCGATAGCCTGATTTGGCATTCCTGAATATGAAAAAACCTCTATACTGTGCTTAATATGTCATGCCCTACTTTAGACTGGACCTGCTATTGCCGTGACAATCTTTTTACTCAAGTAATACTGACCCTGGATGCTGCTGATGAAGTTGACAGCAGAGAAAGCATTGGCTGAGATTTTTATAGCAGTACTAGGGGTTCATTCATAATTTTTTTTACACAAAATAAAAATGAATCCTTCTGTGTTTATGCAAGATCAGGACCCTTGAATGCTACAGTAATGTTAAAGTTATAATCATAATGGTAGGAAGAAAACCTAACCCCTGACATAGGGCATTATCAGGCCTCAAAAGTGGAAGATCAATAATGTGAGAGCTTATGGGTCAGGAGAAAAGTTTGCTACAGGCCACCTGACCAGGAGGACCAAGTGGATGAGGCTCTCTATAGACAGATGGGAGCAGCCTCATGTTCACAAGCCCTGGTCCTTGAGGGAGACTTCAGCCATCCCAATACCTGTTGGAAAGACAACGCAGCAGGGCACAAGCAGTCCTTGGAGGTTCCTGGAATGCATTGATGATAACTTTCTTCTGCAAGCGATAAAGGAGGCAGTGAGGAGAGGTGCTATGCTGGATCTTGTTCTCGCCAACAAGGGAGGGCTGGTGGGGAATGTGGAGCTCAAGTCGCAGAAGGCAAAGGCATGGAATGGGAGGATGAAGAGCCACCCATTGTAGTAGAAGATCAGGTTCGAGACCATGTAAGGAACCTGAAGGTGCACAAGTCCACGGGACCTGATGAGCTGTATCCATGGATCCTGAGGGAACTGGTGGGTGAAGTTGCCAAGCCACTATCCATCCTATTTGAGAAGTTGTGGCACTCTGCTGAACTTCCCACTGATTGGAAAAGGGGAAACATAACCCCCATTTTTAAACAGGGAAAAAAGGAAGCCGGGGAACTACCAGGCGGTCAGTATCCCCTCTGTGCCTGGCAGGGTCATGGAGCATATTCTCCTGGAAACCGTACTAAGACATATGCAAAATAAAGAGGTGATTGGTGACAGCCAACATGGCTTCACTAAGGGCAAGTTGTGACTGACCAATTTGGTGTCCTTCTATAATGGGGTTACAGCATTGGTGGATAAGGGACAAGCAACTGACGTAACCTGCCTGGACTTGTGCAAAGCATCTGACACCATCCCGCACAACGTCCTTGTCTCTAAACTGGAGAGACATGGCTTTGACGGACGGACCACTCGATGGATAAGGAATTGGTTGGATGGCCGCACTCCAAGCCTTGTGGCCAATGGCTCTATGTCCGTTCTTCAGAACATTGCAGGTATAATAGTGGCACCCAGAACAAATCAGAGTTACTTCATACTTACAGTTTCAACGTGCAAGACTTTCAGAATATCAAAGTATAAAGGGAGCTGAGTGAGATTTGTTTGTCTTGTAAGAACATATGACTTAAAAGTTTGAGGAGACAGGAAGAATGTCAAGATAACCCGTATTCAAACCATATGTGCTTTAGTCTCTATGGAATGTTTTCTTTTCATTTCTTTTTATTATATTATGTAATAAGATATTAAGTGTGGCTTTCAAGTGAGAAAAATATTGTGAAGTTATTAAGACTTAGTAAAGTGTGTGGTTTCGGAGAAAAACTATGTAGAGTAGGCTTTCAGCTCTGTAGAGAACAGTATTTTGGGAGGAAGAGCAGCTCAGTGGTAGCTTTCTCAATTTAATTAATTTAAGAAAAAAAATTAGCAGACTTTTCCAAGTACGCAGAGTAAAACATAGAGTAAAATGAAAGATACTGCAATAAAAAAAAAAAAAATCTTGTTAAACCAAATAGTTTTTTCCCACCAGTAAGAGAACCGGTAGCATTATGGCAGGAATTAATCACAATTAATTAATTAATCACAATAATTAATTGGAAATAATTCATAAGGAAGCAGAAATAATCCAGATTTTGTTCAGGTCATTGGAAATTGGGAGCTAGTTTGACCAGAAGTACAGTTCCCCTTGCAATAAAGTAGTAGCAAATTCTAGGAAAATGGGCTTTTAGAGACATTGCTCTTGAATTACTTTGATTAAGGGAATCTCTTAGCCATCAGTACTAAATTATCTTTGATCTGAGGGTCTAATGGGACTAATGATTGCTTGCAGTGGCCAACTGATGGCTGCTGACCTTTCAGTTCTTTCTGTTATGACTGGCAAGTAGACAGCTCCCCTTTTGCTCTCTGTAGTAGCATAGGTTGATTGCTCACAGGTGATTCCGTCATCAGGTGGAGTTTTATAATGCCTTTCGAGTTAATATTTGGATAGCAGGGTAAGTATGTTATGTCTGTGGTAAGTGTTCCATGAATAGCATCTCCTCATCGATATCTGCGTTTTTAGGTGGGTCAGTCACTACAGCACACAGACGAAAATAGCCTGTGCTGTTGAATTATTCCGTGTATTTTTCTTTGAGACAGGAGCTGTAGTGCGCGCAGCAAGTGTCATACTCAGCTTTAGCACTTGGCTATGGTACGAGATGAATAGGTGCGCTGCAGTTATAGCCTGCAGGGCTTGCCGACTCAGGAGAATATCTATAAAGTATCTGTGCCCCTGGGATCAGTGATGTTTACAAGCCACTAAAGCATCCACTGGCCATTACCAGCTTTAAACACAGGAATCTTTCCCGGGACTTGGAAGTGGCAGGCTCTCTGAATTAAGATTTAAAAAGAGTCTGAACTTCCTTTTGTTTCCCACGAAACCAGTGATCTGCTTCATAGCTTATACTAAAGCGTGTGCTTAGGTCCTTTTCTCTCTGAGAGCCTGTATTCATGAAAGCAGAATTTTAAATTTCAGGAACTGGTTATGCAGGAACATCAGGAATCTCACTTCTTGAGCATGTGATGGTTTTCTGCACAGAAATATTCAAATTGTTAGAAGAAATGACGAACATTTGATTCTTCATCAGCCCAGGATAATTACAATTAAAGGGGAAGTTATTTTTGGTTCTGGCTCTCGGAATCAGTATAGGAGCTCCCGTTGGGATGCAGTAGTATATAATTCATAAGCGCTCTGTTAGGTTTCCTGGATTAAGCAGAAATACCTGGCACTTTTCCTTTTGTTTAAGATTTCTATGTTTAACATTTTGACAAATTTGGAATTAAGGGGCACAAATCCCATTTAGGTTGGCATGTCCCTCCCCACAGAGACTGAAATACTGAGACTGGAAGTAGCTAGCATTCTAGCAGGTGTGTACAGACGGAAGTTCTAACATCGGATGATTTGCTTGCACAGTCTCTTATCCAGCCCAAGGACAGGAAAGCATGTGGAATAATACTTGTGGCACTTAATGGAACAGAAGCCAGCCTTGCTTCAGTTGGACGCCAGGGCTACCGTTGAATATCAGGTCTATTTGGTTGCTTTTGCCAGGAGGAAATTGTTGAGTAGCCTCTTGGCAGAGGTTGGAGCGTATGTGTCTGGTCTCCAAGCTGCTGCATGCCAAGTTTGAGGGTCCCTGTGTTGCCACAGTGTGTTAAGCTGAGTTAGTGGAAGCTAGGAGGAGGAGAATATGGAAATGTTTTAGCAAGAGAAAAAGCATTTGGGTCTGTAGCGAGATGTATGTTACCTAGGACATGTTAAATTGCATTTCTGTATGTATCTCACCTGCTATTCTAGGGTGACGGTAGAGCAACAGTGACAAGCGAGCCAAGTGCTCCTTGTACAGAATATAGCTCCTGGGTGACTAGGTACAACCATAACCCAGGTTCTTAAGTACCTCACAGAACTGGGAATCTTTATTACTCACATTTAGATAAAGTACCTTTTAAATGCTATTTATTTGTGCAGTCACTGAGTGGAATAGCTTAAATTCCAGGTGATGTGAGCTAGTTTCTAAGCAATTTGGTTTCTAAATCACTTGGCTGATTAAGATTACAAGAGTGTTGTCAAAGTAACCCTGGTTTTAGCATCTCAATTTCTTAAAAAAAAAAAATAAAAATTGGAATTCTATAAATTGCCCTTTTTACTGGGATTATTCCCTCGGGATATAAAAATATGCTTTTCTAGCTAACCAAAATAGCATAATAATAATTAAAAAACCACACTGGAAGCAGAGTGGAGATGTAGATGCACAAAAAAATTAAAAAGACTCCCAAGCATTGCCTGGACATAGCCAGTAACTTTAGTGCATTAACAATTTCAACTTGGAAGACCTGAGCTCTGAAAGTCTTGTTTGAAGAGTTAGCACGTTATTTTTCACGATTGGTATACTCTTCAAGAGAGAAAGGTCCAGACACGGAAAGCAGCTCACATGCAGACCAAGATGATGTGCATTCAAAGATTTGAATAGAAGTTTGTACTGCTTTCATGCTCTGTGCTTTAGTTAAAAAGGATGTTATCTCCTTAGCTTCCATTTAGACACTACTTTTGTGAAGTTTAACAATGTATTGTAGAAATGAGGAAATCTATACGATTACAAATATTGCATTCACCTATCTGCTATATTTTCTGATTCAAACATCTAAAACTTCAGTTCTCCATCAACAAATTATTTAATGAACCCCATCAGTGTAGTTTTGGCTATATTTTATATTGACAGCCATTAAATGTTTTGAAAGGAAACTGGAATTGTAGCCCAGTATCATTGAAACATTGAAAATACTGGACAGTCTTTACCATATTGCCTTTGAATGTAGCACAAAACATATAGAATGGTATCAACTCTGGCTAATTGCTTGCAGAGGGACTTGTCGAGATTTTTTTTTCCAGTATTAAAGTTTCATAAAGGATAAATGGAGCAAGTTAGCAGAAAAATAGGAGATCTATAAATATTTTACATTCCTATTTATTTTAGTAAATCCATCTGGGACCAACAGAGTCATGCTAGAATATTTAGAAAGCAAACTGGATGAAAAATACCAGCTTTAGAACACTAGCAGTACAACTGAAAATACTGTGCAGAGTACAGAACGTTATTAAGAGAACAGAATGATTGCAGAAAGAGTAAATTGTGGGTTTGTGTGTGTGAGACATTATGTGTTAATCTCCCTGCTTTTTTAAAGTTTAGTTTTAATCTTATGCCAGCTGATAGCTCACGTTGCTTTTCTACCAGTAGAGCTGAAGTGGATATTGTCCTTGCGGCCAGGTTAGTGGACATACCAGCTATGGTGATGTCAGATTATGCTACCAGAAGTTTTGCTTTGACTGGACAGTTGGGCACTGTTTATATACTCAGCTTGCTCTGAGGTGATTAACTGGTGTACTGATTAATTAGAAAATGTGCTGATGAAAGCCAATACAATGACCAGTGAAAATGTTATTCATCTATAGACAAGAATTTACCAAATCATAAAGAAATAAAATCAGGAATAAATATTAATTGCTTTTATTCAGAGATACAATGTAGTATTTTGGTAATGTAATTTTTCTTTTTATACTTTTGTCAACTTTGTTTAGGTGAGATGATAAGTACACTATATGTATGTTAACTCCTACAGTGTTTGTTTTTCATAGATGGAAAAAAAGTAATGGAAAAAGTGAGACGTAGATGAAATATTTAGAATGGTAAAACCAAGCAAAGCATTTCATATAGCAAATGCAAACACACGTGACTGTGAAGGGGAAGCAGAATTCTTGAGCTAGAAAAAGTGGCCAAGTGTGGACTACTAAGATAGGGAAGGGGCAAAAACAAGGAAGTAGTTGGAGTGTAGGCGAGACATTTTAATTTAAGAAAACATTTTTAGGTAAACTTCTTCCTGTGAGGGCTGATTCAGACAGGAAAGAGAGCAAAATGTACTATTTGTACTTAGAACTGCAGCGTATCGTATTCTGCCTGACTGTGGAGATGGTAGCACACAGCCAAAGTAACCTAGCTCTCACGAGGTATACCGTGGGGCTTTGGGATTCAGCAGTGAGCAACAGCAGCCAATCTGTCTTGGGATTTTTCACTCTGGTGGTACTTAGAGTTTGGCTAGATAGCTGCTATATTTTTACCAAAGTCTTTCTACATAATCACTAGAGTTTTAGTGAAACTTCTGTTCCAAATGATTGTTTTAAAAAGTTCAGTATGTGGCACTTTTAATTTTCTATTGAAATGCCAAGTTCTTGCAAAAGCATTGATTTTAGTAGGACTGATCATCAGCTTAAATTGATGTACGTGAGCACAGCCAAATTTATGTTATGCAAAGAGCATTTTCAGGTAAAGGAAGTTTGTTTACATTTACATGGGAGCTGTTGCCTACAGAATATGAAACTTACTTCCTTTCCGTTATATGACATTGTCAAATACTCAAATGAATTGTCAGTGGTCCTGGGATCATCTTTATTTGGAGTGATGGCCTATTTTTGCATCCTAAATGTTACCCAGTACTTGTTCCTATCATACGTGCCTCATACACACAATCTAACGAGTTACTAGTACCACAGAGATGTAATCAGACTAATGGTTCAAAATACCTCTGTGGAGACTCCCAGAATATTACTGTGTTAGCCATTTGTGTCTAGAAATTTGGGTTGATAGTAGTGGAGTATGGCTTGTGAGTGAAGATCACTTCTCTGGCAGGAAGTAGACATGTTGGTCTTCAGCCTGTCTTCTGAAGCACATCTCCCCTTCTCTTGGATAGCGGTATGAGCCACTGTGGTTAGTGATGTCCAGCCTGTCTTCAAGGAGTTCTGAAACAGACCGTTGTCTGCGAGGGGCAGGTGAGTAGGCTGGGAGCAGGCCTGACTTTGGCACTAAATAGAAATAAACCCGTTAACTGAGGTCACCTTAGCAAGTCCCGATGCTAGTTCGAAACTCCCACTTCTCTTTTCTCAAACAGACGATTACCTACTTTTTGTTAAGAAAGTTAACTAACGGCCAGATATATATAGATATTGCTTATTTTGTTGTAAGAACACGAAAGGCAGAACTTACGTTGTGGTCTGGGACCAAATGGACAGGGTGGAGACTAAACGAGCCTGGATACCAGAGCACTTTTAGTGACATGTATATTCGCTCAGAAGTGTCCCGTCTGCCCTCAGAAGAGACGGTGCAGCCCAGGAGAGAGGCCAGGCAGGTCAGCATCACGATTTTTGACGTGACCTCTCTGTCCCGCAGCAGAGGAGGCGGCAGGCTGGAGCAGGAGGGGCGGCCTGGCAGCGCGGGCCGTGGGCCGAGGCCGGGGCGCTCCCTGGCTCCCCTCGCTGCTCTCAGCACTCTGGCGCCCCCTGGCGGCCCCAAGTGTAGGCGCGGGCAGGGAATCCTTGATTCTGATTGGCTGGCGCTCGGCGGTGCCCTGCGGCCGCCGGTTGCCGCTCCAGCCGTCCTTCCGGAAGGTTCTGCGCACCGCGGCGATGGCACAGCGGTGAACGGGTTAGTTATAGGGGAGTTATATGAAGGTAAACAAAGCTTAACCAGTCTTAACCTTATGCTGAACAACAGCAACTTGTAATAAAATCACAGACAATGTATGTAGCGTCAGGTTCCCAGCCATGGCCTGCCAGCGGCTGGCATAAGTTGTGCCTGTGGCTGACAGGAGACGATCAGTGCCTTACCTGTCTCTTTGGTTGAGATTTGTCTCAGTTTAGTTACCTAAAAGGTAGATGTTAGCCCCCAGCCCCTCACTTAGGCTTGCTCTGTAGCTGATGGAGACGGTTATGCATTTAGGTCTTCCGGTCGCAGAATGAGCTCAGCTGTAGCATGAAGGTGGCTGGCAGTCCCTCTGCTTATTATACAAGCATCCTAGAAGAAGCTAACTTTAATTAAATGTTTGCCTTTTGCATGCTAAAGTTATAGAAGATTAACTGTTGTTTCAAGTGAACATCCATTTGACTGTAAGTAAGGCTGCTCTTTAAAAACTTTCACTCTTTCCTGAAATGAGCAAAGCATTAGAAGTAATTTTCTCCAGAACAATCAATTTTAACAAATTATTTCTCAGTATTCCTAATCTCAAAAGATAACTGCTTTTAAAATAATTCTAGTGGACAGAGTGACTAACTCCTTTTTCTTTGTTAGTATAAGTTAGAATTCCCAGAATAAAAGCATGGTTCATTTTTTGCTTTTTAAATAAATGAAAGAGCTGTTACAATTTGATATTTTTTGATGTAAATAGCAACTTTAAAACCAATGGTATATATTTAATTCATTTAAATGTGCTTTTGAATAAAATTGTAGATAGAGTTTATGAATATCAATTCGCATTATGCTAATTTGTATCTGCTAAGTGCTCACTATTTACCATGCCTGTATTAAATATGGGACATTTAGAATTCAAGCAATACTGAATTTTGGGGTTTAAATGATCTACTATGGGAATTAAAGGACAGACCTAACAATTGTGGTCTTGATCCTGTAAGATACATATGGAAATAATTTGTGGTAGTGATATTGTGTTGCTAATGATTTCCTGAGTTTCTAAAGTGTATCAAGGGTAATTTTGATGATGGGGTATGAGTCATTTTGAATTTCAGAAGGTATTGTTTTCTGCTTTCTGAATGTCTTTGCTTTGTGGAACTTGTGGTGTGGTTTTGTGTTTGTCCGTCCCCTCCCTGCCCCCCAGTTCTCAGCTCCAGTGAGATGTCAGTGTTATAACTTAATGAAAGTTCCAGCACTTCCTCACACTTGCTTCAACAACTCTGATATGAAAAATTCTCACTTCAGAGTTTATCTGAAGTATTATCAAAGTGGAAAAAGAGACACACTGTTATTTGTTTAAAAGTCTGAAAAAATGTTCTGTTCCTTAAGACTATTTTTTAAAAGCAGAAATTCATCCAAGTCAAACAATTGTTTTATATCAAATAAACAAAGATGAATACTTATTTTTGCTGCGGAGCACCTGCTGTGAGCTGTATCCAGTAATGCAAAAAAAAAAAACCCACATAGGAGGATTGGAGGAAGCAATTATGAGGCTAACAGAACTGATTAAGTTGAAATAGTGCTTGCAGGTACTCAAACTCTTTCAGGATTTGATTATACATACTCAAAATTCAAAAAATGCCTGAATTTAAGTAATTTCTTGGGTCCAGCTGTGTCATGATCATAAGGAAACCAATCAGTTATACTTGAGGTTTGTTAGACAACAATATAATTGCACCAAAAAGTGGGTTGCAATTGATTGTAGACTGGAAGGCTGTAGTGACAAGGATGCCTTTATATATGCATTTTTTTTTTGAGACAGCAGTCTAAAATCTTCCTAAAAAAAAAAAAAAAAAAAAAAAAAGGTGCTGTTTATAGCATATTGTTTCACTCTGCTAAGTATTTCTGGCCATATTACTGCCTACAGACAGACATATCTCACATAGTGTACTTTTGATTTTTTGATAGTGTTTCTTACAGGCTTTAGGAAAAATAGACAGATGCCTCATTATATTCTTATCTTGCGCTATGGAAAAGCAATGTGAAAATATTTATTTCTTCTGGTTTACAGCTGAAACTATAAAGTATTCTAGATTCTTTGGAAATAGTCCACAGATCTCTCAGGAGTGGCCTGCTGGTTGTTAAAGGTTTTACAGTATTTTAAAATGAAAATTCTCTAAGTTTATATATAGTAAACTTTGAGATTAGTTCTAAATGTTTATCAGACTTTTAGTTATAAAAATAGTTAGCTACTCATCCAAAACCTTTTGCATTTTGGTTGTACGTCAAGAACTCTGCTTTTGGTGTTATGGAGGCAGCTTGTCAGCCACTATAGAACCACATAACTTTATGAAGTCTATGGAGCTATGCTTCTTTATTCCATTTAAAGTTCTAGCCATATATCCCTATGGCTAAAATATTCAAAAATTACTTAAAAGCGTAACTCCCCTTGGCTTTCAGTTAAAGACAGGCTTGTCCATGTCAAGGTCACGTTGAAGGAAGTAACTTGGATTCCTAAATCACTTGGAAAATTCTTAAAATTCAAACTTCCCTGCTCTGATACAGTAGACAATTTTAGGACATTGTGTTTTCAGAGAGTCATTACATCTCCAGTTTTATTTCATTGCTGGAAAAAGTTATATTACCTGACTATTTATTCAATACCATAACACTTTTCAAAGCTATTAGCATTTTTTAAGTTTAGTCGGGAATACAAAGGATTTTCAATCTTTTGATGCATTTCCTGTGTATTATACACACAATAACTTACAACTACCACGGGTGTTTGAAACTTTCCTGTGTGATTTTTTAATTATTATCCTCTGTCTGTTGACATTATTTTAAATTCTCGTTTATTCATTCCTTCTCCAGCAGCTTTGTATAGGTGTTAAATGGTGCGTTTCATTGGGGGTATATAAATGCACACCACAGCCTCCAGTATAAATGGAAAGTTTTAGCATGTGTGCAGCACTTACAACTGGCGTCCAGTAAGGGGAAAAAACTGCCTTTCCTTTTACACGAAGGAAGAACAGAATAGATCTACCTGTCTCAAGCTGTTTAACTGAAGTTTCACAATTTGGTGTGGGCTATTCCCAAAGCATGTAATGCAATACAAAGTTCAAATGCTGTCTGTTGGATCTTTGTTAGCTGTATCTCATACGGATGTAAATTTGCTGTGCCATGATCCTTGAACTTCTGCCGTTTCTACTCTGTAGAGACAGAACTGGAGTTGAGGATGGTCCCTGTATGTGTCTGGGTTTCACTGCCAGGCCCTAGTGAGGGTGAATAAACCAGCAGGCAGTATGAGTAACTGTGCAATTTGGGTTTATGCATGAGCTCATGTGACAGTAGAGACAGACCTGTAGATTCCATTCCCAGCAATCAGTTCTCTCTGTCTGCTTCCCTGAAGGATAGTGTGGTAGAAAACAGGAGCTGCTTAGGAGACTGTCCTGGTTCTGGTTAGGACAGAGTTAATTTTCACCTGAGCTGGGAGAGGAGCTGGAGCTGGTGGCCCCTGTGGCTGGGACACAGCTGGGATAGGTCACTCATTAGCCAGCAGCTGGGACAGGTTACCCAAATTGGCCCAAGGGCCCTTCCACCCCATGTGACCTCACCCACGGTATATAAAGGGGGGATGGTGGTAAGGGGCAGGTTTTTGCTGCTTGGGAGGGAGCTGGGCATCAGGATCCATGGTGAGCTCTTGTACTGTAAATTATGTGCTTAAGTATTTCCTGTTACTGGTTTTGTTTTCCATCTCTGTTTTCTCTTCCTCTGTTGTTCTCTTCAACTGTTTTAATCTTGACCCACAAGTTTTGCCTTCTTTTCCTTCCTGATTCTCCTCCCCATCCCACTGGGAGCCGGGGGGGGCGAGTGCGTAAGGGACTGTGTGATATTTTAGCTGCTGAGTGGGGCTGAACCATGACAGAGACAAAGGCAGGACTGAGAGGAAAAAAGCAGACAGAAATCCATTGAAAAAAAAAAAAAAAGAAGGTAATAGGTTCAGGGGAGTGTGTGCTGTACTTGGATGACAGAGCAAGCGTTAGAGGATCAGAGAATGTATTTGAAAAATGTCTTGAGAGGTAATAGCATGAAGAACAGAGTGAAGACATCAGGACCTTTGCATGTATTTCAAGTGTATGTGGGAATATTTTTGGAGTTTAAACTTGGTGCTTTAATAAGCCACCTAAACGACATACTTCTGTGAAGGGGTAGTAGAGACTGTGTGTGGGTGTACATGTAACTCTTGCATTACAATACAGGTAAGAAAGGTAAATGAAACTTCTGGCCATTGATTATTTTGGCCTTATGGGCTGTATTGGCTATTTATTACCTTACTGCTAATCCTCACATGAGAGATTTTTACTCAGTCTGAGTAATGCTTGAAAGTTAGATTAGAAGTTGAATGTTAGAAGTGAAAAATTAAAATGATATTTTAATGTGCGGAACAGTTGAGAAGCATCACCACCAGCACAAACCATAGATCCCGACTGGAAAAATACTTGAAGCTTTGTGGGTATTTTGTGCATTTCATCACCTTAAAAGAAAAAAAAAACCACAACTTTTTTTTTAGTGTAAGCCTACTCCCAGGTATTTAAAATGCCCGAGAGTTGTTTCCTGACATCTTAATAAGATTAATTAGTGTAAGATGAAGTCTGAAGATGCTTCTGACTACCTGAACTATGAGAAAGGCAACATGAAGACAGCATCTTTACAACTGCACTGTAAATCTTAGTAGATCTCATGTTGCACAAAAAGGAAAAGTCTCATTCTGAGAAGTAATTTTGACAAAATGGTTAAACTTTATTAGGTGCATATAAAAAGTAAATAACTGAATTTAGTAAGAGTCCATGGAAAATATTTTCTAACATCTGTGGATACTAGCTTTAAGAATTGTCTGAAATAGTCAAACTGATAAATAACATCAAAATTAATATAAGTTCATCCATTTAATGGTTTTCAGTATTGATCAGCATTCTGTTCAAATCAAAACCGTGAATTGTTCAGTTTACTGTTATTTTTGTATTTTGTGCTTTGCAAATCTGTTACTTGAATTTCACCTGAAATTACCTAAGAACCTGGCCCAGTGTCTTCATTAAAGGTGTCCTTGTTATCTATTTCTGTAAAGGTCTGGAGACATTTTACGGCATCAGTAATCTGAAATTCCCGCATTAAGTCTAGTTCTGTCCTTTACACCTTTAAAAACATCAGAATTGACAGTAGTTGAACGTAGTCTGTAGAACTGGAATCTGTAGGAGCTACAAATTAAGTTAAAGATTTGATACTTGGTTTTTTTTTCTGTAAGTATAAAACACGATAGTTTCTGTACACTGATTGACAACATCTGACATTATCAGTGGATGAGTGAGTGATTATACGTCAACTTTTGACAAAAATGTAATGGACAGATGTGTTCAGGTAAGAGCTTAAAAAATCCCACTGTGTTATTATTCTAGATGAACATAGTCCATAAGGGAAAAAAAAAAAGCAATTGCCTAGTAGAAGTAGATATGTGTATTTGTGCTACTTGACACAAAACACCATCAGCTGAACTTGTCTTTCTAAATCATTCCTAGCAGAAATAATTTACAGTTTTTATTTGAAAGGAAATGGGCCATGGCTCTGTATCTGTGGTCTGCATTACTTTTGTCTGCTTGTAAATGAATGCTGACAGAACTTACCCGTAATGGTAAACGTTTGCCAGTGCTGTGTAGACTAAATAGCGAGTACCAAGGAGCTTGAGAGCTTTCAGCATCCACGAGGTTTGTAATTAACCACTCAGGAGCTTCTTGCCGCTTCTTACCCAGTTTTTACATACCACTAGTGAATTGTCGTGGTTCTTCATATTAGAACATGCGCATGGGAGACGTTCTGCTGTGTGTAGTTGCCCAGTGTGTTACAATTATTATGAGTTAGGTAGGTGATGGCAGTGCCTAACGACCGACAGAGAGAAGGCACTGCCGCACCATGCAGTGGACAAATACAGAAGTGTGCCATCTTTGTCTCTGCTCATAGTCCAAACTGGTGCGGCAGGTGTGGTGTGAGTGAGGAGTGTTACTGCCAGGCAAAGTGGCTGCTAGGATGAATCAAATGCATTCATGACAAAGTAAGAGGAGAAGAGTGGAATCAAGCAATGAATTGAATGTACTGTGCAGAAAGGGACAGAGAAAAGAAGCTCGGAACAGCCGTTTGCAAAACACGATGAGACAGAGCTAAGACATAATCCTGGAGGTTCTTGCTGGGTTGTGTATGCACCCGTTATTTTCACTGTATTTCTTTACCAGTCTTACCACTGGTAAAGACTTCCCCCAAACCACGTATAGCAGAAGGTTCTAGTGTCCCTGAAGTAGGTGAAAGGATTTTCCTCGCTCCTTCAGCTGTTAGCTGCTCGGAGTTGTTCATACTACAAATCAGATTCATGGTAAGTTACCGTATCGAATTTTACTCTGCATTATACCAGTATAAATCAGACATTACTGACTTCAACTTGCCTTCCTGTTCCTTTTTTTCTGCATATATGTACTACAGTGTCCAGACCAAATTTTCTAAACCAAGTTTAGCCCCATCGGTTCCTGAGAGGAGTGCTTTGTGTTGCTCTTTGGGGATACACAAATAAATTCCTGTGTTTGTGCTACCAGGGACGGTATAGATAAAATTACTGCAAGATGGGCCTTCAAATGAGATGTCAGAAAGTGATGTGATGTGATGCTCAGGATTTTAATGGGGGAAAATAGCAGAAGGTGAAAAACAATGAACCATCTTTTATCAATTTATCTCTCTTTTTAATTGCCACAATCTGGAATTCAATAAAACAGCACTGAATAATTTCACGGGCACCAGACACGATAATGGTAATTTTATTTTTACTTTCTCAGATGCAGTGAGCCTATTGAGTGCAGCAATGGAAAATTTTACATGAGAATAATAATTATAATGTTCAGGTAGCAAGCAGTATACTGCCATTGTCTGCGCTGTTCATATTTTGTATAAATTCATGATCAGCTTCAGAGAAAAAGTACCACTTCACAAGAGGCAACTGTGAAATGGTTCATCAGATAGATGAGGAAGGTGCACTGAACCTTCCCATTGGGAAAGCTCAATAAAAGATATGTTATATACGTTGACAGGAAAGCGATGAGACATGGACAGGACACAGGGAGCATTCAGTCGGCGTAGTCTGGCAGAAACACAGCACTACTGCCAGACAGGCAGCAGGCCAAACTAGGAGGAGGGGTATTTTATTATCTTTATGTCATCATTTACCCAACTTCTGTCCTGCTTCTGAAAGGCAGAAGAATAGCAAAGAAGATGATATATCGAGTCCTGTGCGTGAATTAGAGGTGGCAGATGTGCAGCAGATTGTGAACCACTGTCCTAGTAAGTTAAGGGCAGTAATTTCATTTTTGTCCTACATAAAGCCATTCTTTACACTTTTCACATTAGCCATAGGGTCTGTTTCAAGAGGTAACAGGAACATCAGATGAATCAACCTTTGTTGCCCAGATGTTATACTCAATTTTGGAAGCAAAGAATCAGCCTTTCTTCTGCTCCATTAGCTTCGCTGGTAGCACAAGGACAATGTAATTATTTACACAGCTCAGTGGGAAAGATTAGCTGTAATCAGTTTTGCGCTGTCTCTGTTTCATGTATGTAAGGAACAGGAATTTATAATTAGGAAATATTTTCACATTATAAATATACTAGACAGGCATGAGGCTGTCCAGAGACGATCAATCCAGTGTCTAGTCATTTATCCTGGAGTCAAATTTTTGTTTCCTTTCCAAACTGAGATTGACTTCTTGATAAGCACATGCTATTGTAGGTTACAGAGCATCTCACTGCAGTGAGATTGTCTATAAACCTTCCCTTAATTCCTACTGTATTACTAAGTTGGTGCTATAATATAGAGAACTTTAAGTACTAATTGTTGTAGCTAATCTTCAAGCTTAATCATGAAAGAAGTTGTAAAGCTTGTTTTTGAACCCCTCGACAATACAACACTGCCAGTCTGGTCAGTTGTTCAAAAGGACATTTGGAATCTTCATAATAGGCTTCAGGTGATGTTTACATGGCATGGAAGATACAGTCAAGTATTTGGATGTATACTTGAAATAGATATTTCATTTAATACATGGTGAACAGTTTGATGGGAGTGAGGAAGCACAGTTGGGTGGTTGTGTGTTTTGTTTTTTTTTTTTTTTTCTTTTTTAAGATGAAGAAAGCTTTAAAACTTTATGCTTGTTTGTATTCCATGTGTTCAACATCATGATGAACTTTACAACACGAATGACATCTGTCTGTTAGGATAGAAACGAGACAAAATGGTGCTCTGCTGTCGCTGCCACATCACGTATGGTCCCGGGCGTCTTTTTACTGAACGTGCAATGCTTTCTCTGGTGAGATGTGAGAAAAGCAGATGTGATATTATGATTGCAAAATGTGAAATCCATGATGTTGATTTCATTTGAAGAAGCTATTTTTGAAGCTGTAAATTAGTCTGCTTAAAAAACTTTGCATCTTTGGAATAACTTGGTACTCCATCTGCAGAATTTTCAAGTATTTTGTTCACATATTCCTCATATTTCCACAGACCACACCTTCCTCAAGGCCATTCACGTCTTTTCCTCTTAAACTGGAATGTGCAGCACTCTTAATTTTGCCCAATCTTGTCTTTTGAATTTAATATTAACTTAATTCTGCTTTTTCTACTGTTTGGGTAATGGGAAGATATAGTCCACTTTTCTTAGCTTTCTTCATGGAATTTGCATGTTTTGTAGCAAACACTTCTCCTGTGTAAGAAATTTTACTGCACTTGCATAAAAAAAGAAAGAACTGGAATATGATGTTTCTGTTCTATGAAAATGGAAAAGGGCACTGGATGATACAAGGAAAAATAAAATGGAAAGAGCATGGAAGTGTGAGAAGATACTGAAATGTCTGTTAATATTCTGGACTTGTAATAAAGTGACGAAAAGAGCAGCAGAGTAATGGGGTCTCATGATGGAAAGGCGTTTTTAGCTGGGGTAAATTGGTGTAATTCTATTAACTTCATAGAATCCCTTTGGACTTAAAACAATAAAATATCTTGCTACAGTTTTTGATCTTCTAGAAATACTGAAGATGCTATTAGATTGCATAAGACAATGTATGAATGGGAGACAGTTGAAACTTGAAGTAAAAGAAAGCAATATATTGTGAAAGATACTTAGTAACTGCGGTCAGCTTTGCAAAACAAGAGTAGATCACAATATAATGAAATACTGATTTCTTAGAATATAGAACCTACAACTAATGAGCATGAGTTGACAGAATCCAAGAAATTCTTAATTAGTTCTGTATTCCATTAAAGTGTCATGAAAAAAAAGTGTATGTTTTCAAAACATTTTTATTTAATTTTTTTTTTTGCCAGTTCCACTTACATGTAATTTAGATCCTCCATCAGCTGAGGTGGGAAGAATCTACAGCGCTCAGTTATTTCTTGTTTAAAATAAAAGTGTAAGATGATCTTTAGATCTTAGACAATATGAAAGAGAAGCAGCCCTGACTGAAATGTTGACACCAGGCTTCTGTCATTCATTTTCAGCAGATTACTCCCTGTCAGATGGGAAGATAGTACAAACAATGAGGTTGAAGGAGAAGTCCTTGGAGAGATCTTATAATACCAGGGAAGAATTTTCAGGGGACTGATAATCAGATAAGGAGAAAAATAAAATGTTGTCTACTGTTTTGCGCTCACATCATGCAGTGTTCACTTTGAATCTGATCTGAGTTGAAATGGAAAGCACCCTGTAATGCTGGGTCATTGTTCTATCAATATGCAAAAGTGGGTAGTTTGAAAAATGACAATATGCATGTCTAGCCAGTGACTGAAATTTTTTCTTCATCACCTTGTTGCAAAAAATATAATTCAGCTTATTTAGGTTCAGCAAGAATATATTCTATACAATATTGACTATAAAGTTCTTCATTGGACACTTTTCTTGTAAAACTTGATTATATCACTCAGTGCTGCTTCTTGTAGGTTGCTGCATTAGAGAGTACTTGTTTGCCCTTACACACAGTGCCTGCATTGGTCAATTAGCCAGAGGTTTTCCACTATGATTCTGAAGGCTTAAGATCAATTGCAGCTTTAACATCTGCACTTCTCCCACTTTAAAGATAAAACTTCCATGTTTGTGAGCTGCTATTTACTCATTATAAGTAAAAGCCATATTTTATTCTGATAGCTAGTTAGTTTTAGCCAGTTTCTGCATTCAGTCTAACTTCACCTCTGATCTCACCCTTTATCTTTCTGTAGAATGCTAGAGACCTCTCCTCCGTGGTACAAAATAGGAACATTAGAGCCTTTGACCAGGTTTTATTGTCACAGTAAATTCCTGACAAACTTTATGGTCATATTTTAATAAGAAATAAATAAGTTAATATATACAAAATATCTTAAAAATAGCCAGATTAAATAATATTCCCGCAAAATAGTGGAACTGGGCAAACAGAGCCTCTGTGCGTTGAAACTCCTTCTGGGGTACGTAGCAGCCTGGCGAGTTTCGTCTGCATGGTACCTCATGATCTCTGGTAGTCCTATTCTGTACATACTGGATTTTGTATCTGCAGTGTTCCTGGTAAGGAATATTTCAATCCAACGTTTGCAATTGTATTTGGAGTAAGCTCTCTTACTTCAGGCACTTTTGCTACTTTCTCAGTACCTGGATAAAATGGCTCAAATTCAGCATTTTCATCACAAGAAACAAAAAACCTAATTGCTAAATGGAATGTATCTTGTACAAAAATGGTGTAATGAAGAATTGCATGTTAAGTCCTTTCTTGCTGAAGTGTAGTGTTTTTACCTCTGTCTTACACGTTTGGTACCTCCCTAACTACCCAGCTGTTTTTTTCATGTGGTTTGAAGCTGTAAGCTCCTGATAGTTATTCAGCTTTTCATACTTTCCTTGGGTTTTCCTTCCACTAAAAGCTATCAGCCAGAAGAGAATAAATCTAGCCAGCAGCCTGGGTGGTGCCAGACCACTGGCTCCCACCTGATAAATAGCTGAAGCCAATATTATTTTAACTGCTTTGAAGCTGTCTGCTATAAATACCTTATTTCTTTAATTGTGCTCTTTGCTATTGATTTTCACCTGAGCAGCCTTGCTTGATTTAACTCCTGGCAGTTAGATGAACTGATATCAAACTGATAACCTGAGCAGCATATGCCATTTATAAAAGCAATTCATAACTACCTAAATCTCCAAAAACGACTTCTGTGATAGTCTTTTGTAAGGGAAATTTTAGAAAGATGAGATGTAAGCCTGTTGTTTCTGTATGAATAGTGTTCAGTAATAGAAAACAATCATAATTCTCTAATCGTACTGTTCTCGTGTTGAGTTCTTATGACATGCTGCTATTAAACTAAGCAGATTCTCAACAGTATTGGAATTCTGTAGCCTAATTACTACTTCTAGAAGGTGCTTTTTATAAGGTAGAAGTATTTAAATGCAAATGCAGTTCTTCACACAAGTGTCCTTTCTTGTGTTTGAACAATGAAACCAAGCGGGGCTTATTACTGACTCACTGCAAGGGTGTCATTTTGTACAGTACAGTCTGCATGACATAACTCTAAAGAACAAAAGCAGATTTGTGATTTAATGATTATGGAAGGGAACCAAGCTTAGCAGTGTAACCTACGGTGTCTGTCGTGCATAATAGAGTATAGCTGTGTCACATGCAGTATTAAACTCAATAGGAAAACAGCACTACAAGGCCATATGGTAATGACACACATCAATCTTTGGTATGAATACATTGACCCATTTCCACTTCTGTTGCTGTTCACTGCATGTCTCTCTTCCTTAACTGGTCGTTATTCTGTTACTATGTCTTAGTATGTATTTGTACGTAGCCTTCATCGCTGGGATATGGGCTTGATTAAAAATACAAATTCCTGTGTATTTTGGTAAATTGTAGTGCAAATGTTGTGGATTTAGGGAAATCTTTTTCACCGTGAGGACAGTCAAGCAGCAGAGCAGTTTTCCCAGAGAAGCTGTAGTCTTCATCCCTGGAGGTTCTCAAGACCAGACAAGATAAAGCCCTGAGCAACCTATTTTGGTCTAGTAGCTGGACATAGATACTATATGTGGCTTCTAGCATTAGTCTGTGCAAATTAACTAAGCATAAATTAATATTCTCTAAATTACTGGTTGATCACAGCGTTAGAAAATTCCAAAGACCTTAACTTTAGAAAAAGCCTGGTCCATTGGCTATCCCCGCTGTGCTGTATTGCCATCCATTGACTGTAATAGAACATGATTTCTTGTGGCTGTGTGATATTTTAAAGTGATTGGATAGCCTGTGATTACAAAATGACTTAAGTCATCTGACTGCCCAGAGATGAGCAGCGAGTGAGAAATCAGCACAAAGTGATTGCAAAATGCCATTGCTGCTTCACCATGCAATAGTTGTGATACCGCAGTGAAGTAACTCATGCCCAATTATGTTAATTTGGCTACAAACGAACACAATAGTTCACATGTCCAGACAGGAGAGCAACTGCTTCAGCGGAATGACAAGCATATGAGAATAAATTATATACATGGATATCGATGAGGTGTGGCTATTGATAATTTGCCTGAGAAGCACAACATGTGCCTGTATCATGGGACTCATCATCAAGCCATCTAGTATTGCGCACTGTATCTGCTGTTCCACAGCCAGCGGGCCTCCTCAGGCCAGCAGGACCTTTCCCCTCAGCAATCTTTTGTATCTGTCAAGATAAAGAATTAGTTGCTATTCCAGAAGTAAAACCAGAATAATAACTGTAGGTTGACTGAGGCCTGCCATTTTAAAAAAGAGCAGAGTAGGACAGATTTATTCTTAAATCCCCAGAATTTTTCTTTTGTGCGAAGCTGTACCTCTGAGTTGTATGGTGCACAAGTAACAAAGATTAAAGAACTTCAGCCATTATCATGTCACTACTTTGGACTTGGTTCTTTTCTCTCCCAAGGACTTCATGTCAGAAGAAGAGTTCTTTCAGGAAGCTGATGCCCCTTCTCTTGTCAAGCACTGCCTTTGATATGAAAAATCCTTTATTTGTACTTTTCCTTCTTCCGTGTAACAGTGCTTTTCTGCTGACACATAGTTTTAAAGCATGTTTTTCATGCACGTTGGAATTAATTTTCTTTTTTTTTTTCTTCCCTTGGTGTGTCTAGTTGTACAGAAAACTGGTTCCATCTGAAAATGATCTTAAATCAAATTTAACTAGAATATTAAAATATACATTGTAATAATTTATTTCTATCTTATTTGTATCCAGTTTTGTCACTGGATTTCTATCCAACTGAGAGAGGAAACCTCTTTCTAAGGAATTCTGTTTATTGTTCTTTCTGCTATTCCCCATCTTTTACAGTTCCATCTTCCTGGGGAAATGTAATATTACAGTCTTAGTGCTCCGCATTTGCTTTGTCCTTTGTTAATCATATACTTTTCAGTTTCAATAGCACAAGTGCACAAGTATGGTCAGTCTGAGAGGCAAAAACTGTATTTTAAATTTAAATTTCATTGAATTATGAAAAATAACGTAGCTGGACATGGTTTCAGTTATGTAAAGATTAACCAAGGAAATCTATCTCCCTGGGGCGAGATTTTCAGAAAATTCAACGGTTTATAGAAACAGATTGCTTAGTTCTTCATTCTTTCTGCAGTTTGACTGAGGTCAGAATTTGCACATACAATTTAAATGTGATTACAGATCAGACTATTGAAAATCCTCTCTTTTGCATCCTTTTGCAACCACAGTTGATTTTTTTTTCTTTTACCAATACAGCATGCAGGCTTGATTTTTAGGAGCATGCAGTCTCTTGCTGTATTTACTGAAGATAAACCTTTTGGGAAACTTTGGATCTTTAAAAAGCTTTCTCCTAGCATACGTTAGAGCTGTGAGCCTCGCCTCTCCTCTCCAGAGGCTAGGTCTTAGCTAGCCGTGCCACTTTACTGCTTTTCTGAAATGAGCATGTTCTGTTCAGTGAAATATTATAATTAACTATCAAGTATATTTGTCAAGTTACATATGTTTTTCAGTATCTAATTGGTGTCTTGCTTTTTTTCCCCTTTTATGAACACTTAGAACCAACAGGTCTACTTGCATGAAGAGAAAGCTTTTATTTAGCACTGAGTTGGAAAAACTTTCACCTTGAAAAACTGCCTTTCAGAATGGCAAAAATGAAGCCTTTGAACTCTGTTACAAAGTGACAGGATATGTGGGACCATATGCCAATTCATTGTGAAGTCTATGATAGATTAATGATAGTATGATAGTTTTTCATGTCCAGTTTGACTTATCTTCTGTACTAAGTCACTTAACATTTGCCCTAGTGTGATAATTAGAATGGAAGAGGTTGAATTAATCTCTCAGTTCTTGTGACAGTTTTTTTCTTTTCTCTTTTCCCTCCTTTTTTTCACCCTTTCTTTTAAAACCATCACTCTTTATTCTTCAGTAGGAGCTTTTCACTAGTTAAGCTGGATTGGAGCAAAAGATTGAAAGGACCTCATCTTTTCTCTGTCACCTGTCATGAAATAGTGGCAAGGGCTTTTATATATACATATATTTTCCAAATCAAGTAAGCTGTAACTTTTAAACATTAAGTGCGTTGATTTCAAAGCCTGCTAGTGACAGAATAGAAGGCTAATGCTTCTGCCTGAATCTGCTTGAGCCTTATCAGTGAACGGAGTGCAACAGATTTTCATCAGGTTCATCAAAACTGTTTTTAAAAAAATCTCTTTTATATTGTTCTGAAGAGTCCGAAGGAATAATACACGTTCAGAAAGTTGGAATGCCAAGGTATACCTGCTTTGCATGCACACAACAATGCAGTTCCTTATAAAACAGATCTGTCATGTGAACACCTAGATAGATAAACCCCTTTGGAGAAACTTACCAATGTAAAAACCCAATCTCTTTGCATGTATGTGACTTTCAGATGTGTTTACTTTGTTTCTGATTAAAGGCAATCTTTAAAGTTTGATCAAGTGCTTGCTAGAGATCCAGAGAGTAATGAATAAACATTGATTGTGTGTTTTATAATTGGTAGATACCTGTATCTATAAACCCATAGTATTCTATTCCTGCACCTGAACTCATTTTCACTTTATGCAGGGTTTTGTGTTTAGAAAAAAAAAAAATGTTGACAGATTTCTTGAATCAAAAATATTTAGGAGAATCAGCAAAGTTGAAAAGCATGCATTCCTAAGTTTGAGAGGACTGTCCATAGAATTTATTTTTTGCAGTTACCGTCCAAAATCACTTTATTCAGTTCCAGTACTTGTTTTACAAATGTTCTGAAAACCAATGTTTGAGACTCTCAGGGGAAAGACAGGCTATTTATTTAATTTGTCAGCTCTGGCATGAATTATAACCCTGTTGCACTTGATGTTGTAGAAACAGAGTTAATAAATGATCCTTGCCCCAGGTGCTTATGAGTTAAGTCTGAGACATGAGATGGTGGATAGGTATGACAAACAGAAGAGTAAAGAAACCCAATAATGATGGTTAGAAAGACAGATTATTTCCTGACCTATCAGCATCAAGGGTTTTGTAGGCTTCCCAGCAAGGCAGGGTTTTCATAAAGGATTTAAAGGGAGACAACAAGTTATCTTTACAGTATTTATAGGGAAATCCCTGCAAACGTGAGGGGAAATATAGAAGAAAAACTGGAACTGCTTGTATGGAAGATAAACCAACAAATTAACTTGTTAAAGAGTTTTAGAGCATAACATTTCACTTGTGATATAGGCTGCTTAATTAGTATTTCACTAAAGCTTTAGGACATAGGTAGGACACAAGTTAGTAGATGGAAGTTTTAACTTGGATGCTCTGGAACTACTGAGGAAGATCCCAAAGATGGCTTACTGGTTTTTTTGTTTGTTTGTTTTACTGGAGGCATTTTGTTTTAACCTTCTTATTTTGACCGACAACACTAAAGGCTCAGTATTAGAACGCTCTTGATTTAACTTCAAATGTCACTTTGAATTGCATGAACAAAGAATGGTGTGTTGGGATTTTCCTAGTTCGATATCAAGATGAGCTTGGTGAATTGCTTTAATGTGTGAACAGATACATATGTGTGTGTGTGTGTATATATATATATATATATAAAGAAGGACATGGACCAGCTGGAGAAGGTCCAGAGGAGGGCCACAAAGATGATAAGAGGGATGGAGCACCTCTCCTATGAAGAAAGGCTGAGAGAGTTGGGGCTGTTCAGCCTGGAGAAGAGGAGGCTCCGGGGAGACCTGATAGCGGTCTTCCAGTACCTCAAGGGGGCCTACAAGAAAGACGGGGAGAGACTGTTCAGTAGGGCCTGTTGTGATAGGACAAGGGGTAATGGTTTTAAAATAGAGGGGGGTAGATTTAGATTGGACATTAGGAAAAAATTTTTCACAATGAGGGTTGTGGAACACTGGAACAGATTGCCCAGAGAGGTGGTGGATGCCCCATCCCTGGAAACGTTCAAGGCCAGGCTGGATGGGGCTCTGAGCGACCTGATCTAGTGGGGGATGTCCCTGCTCCTTGCAGGGGGGTTGGACTGGATGGGCTTTGAAGGTCCCTTCCAACCCAAACCATTCTATGGTTCTATATATATATATATAGAGAGAGAGAGGGGGGGGGAAAAAGAAGCGGCTGACTGTTCCATAACAATTCAATAACCGACTACCTCGTACCAATAACAAAAAGGAAGCTAATGGAGCATATGAAAATACAGAGGTAAAAATAGCTCCAGTTCATCATTTAGAGGAAATTATCCATTGAGAAGTCTGGTAGACTGCCAGTGCTTCAGTCTTCATACCCAAATGCATAGGAAGAATAGAGAGAATAGAATGAAAGGAATTTTTTTTTTTTTGGCAGATAAGATTTTTTTTTTTTAATGGTTCTGTTACAACTGTAATTATTTAGGAAAAGCACTAATTCCAAACAGAAATTTGAATATATGGATAGTTCATGCAAAACCCTCACATTTATACTGTAGAACAAACATTAAAAGATAATAAAACCACATTTATTTACCAAATAACCAAAAATAACACAAGCTTTTAGCTCTGGAAACAGTATAAGGCAACAAGATTAAAAGAACCAGCTAAAATCATTCTGATTCAGCAAAGCTAACTTAAGTACTTATATGCTCTGTTAAGCAAGTTTTCTATCATAGTGTGACAGACTGAACAAGAGAGACATAGTCCTTCAGGAACCTGTAGTCACCATTAACTGGAAGGAAGGGAAGAACACAAATGCTGAGGAGTGTCAGTTGAAAAGAGCAGAAATGTCATCAATAAACAGAGATGGCTTAACAGTCAACAGGTCAAGATGGACTGAGACGTCTTGTGTAGGAGGAAAAACTCAGTATGAAATTTAAGATAAAGTGGTAAGAATGGTGAGATCATCTGGGGCAGGGCAGTTTGTGCTTGAGTTGAATTGACCTCGTACAAACAATTTGTAGCAGAAACTCGCTGGATAGACAAGTTACCAGGGATTTATCAACACTGTACTCAAATGAATAAAGTACAAATATTAGGGGACTTATTAAATATATGACTTCACAATTGGTTAGATCAGGTTAGTTAGGTTATCGGGGCCAAAATTCTGACAGTTTTGAGAATGTTGAATTCTGGCATCACTGTGAAGTCAGTGAAAAATACCTGTTGATTTCAATTAATGCCACCATCTGTGTATTCTGTAATTATTTTAAAGTCACTGGCAGCTCTATCCTGTAGCATATACTTGATGCTGGAGGTTTAATCATAGAATGGTTTGAGTTGGAAGGGACCTTTAAAGGTCATCTAGTCCCATCCCCCTGCAAGGAGCAGGGATTAATCTAATACTTTCCTGACTTCCCCTTCTAATATTGCATATGACAGTGAACACTTTATTTTTTTTTTTAATGATAGACAATAATCATAGCAATAAGTATCATCTTGAGTAGAGTCAACATCTTTCATATATAAAGTCTGATTCTTTTTCTCATTAAAATGGAATTTATTAGAACGGAGTGCCTGATTCTGGTTGCTGCACATAAAATTTCTTTTTGGTAACTGAGCTAGCTCATTACTACCAGGACATAGCTGTATGAGTCATTATTTCTTCCTCTAAGAGAAGCAATTACTATTTATAAGAAATATTGTGTGTGTGGGCAGGGCACTAATTTCACCTTTCTAATTTCGCCTTTGAAACGGGGCTAAACCACTGTCATTTATATAAGACAATTTTTGGAGTAAATACACTGCCAAGTTATCAGAAGCTGGTTCTGTCCCACAGGTTGCACATTCTTTGCATATTAGTGGGTATTAAATGGCTTTTTCAGAATCATAGCAATGTCTACGTAATGATAGCGAGCAACATGTAATGATTAACACTTAACTATGTGTGTGTTTATATATATTTGTATACATAATCCAAACCTAAAAATTACAACACTTCATATGTACATGAACTGTTTGTGTTCTAGGCAGACTAGGAAATGGCAAGAAATATGGCACGAGAAGAAAAACATCACTTCAGTAAGTTATTTGTAATTATTTCTATAAATGAATCTAAAATTCATTAAGCTCTTTTGCTAAACAACTGTTTGTGGAATGACCCCAAAAAACAAATGACAAAAAGTCATAATGATGCCAAAAATTTTCCATTACTCTTCTAAAGCTGAGAAATGCTACTGCTTAATATATTTACTTATTTTAAAAATCAAGTTCTATGATCACTAAATTTAAAACTTATCAGAAGACTATAGCACATTTCTTGAATGGTAATTTAACTTAATTACAGCAGTAATTAAAAGTATCTAATCATAACAATGACAAGTGATCATTTAAAATGTATTTAAATATATATATATTTTTAAGCAATTACCAGAGAATATTTAGTAATACTAGATTACCTCAAACAAGAGCATGAGAAGAAAATTCTTGATGAAAATTGCAAACATCAGCAGTTACCTACAGTTACGCATAGCAGCTAAATACACGCACACGCACATCACACTGCTCTGAAGGGGCTGCATGTGAGACTGAACATGTGTATCTGAAAAAATATTGCTGGTTTCTGTTACTTAACATATGTCTGATGCAGCTGTTGTTTTCAGCGACAGTAGTAACGCTGTTCTTCACTGACACTTGCAAATTAGAAACCACAGTCTGTCCTATCCTGCAGAAAAGGGTAATTTTCTTCTGATCGTTGCGTAGGGCTTCCTTGAAAGCCCTGAGTGGGTGACTTTATTTATTTATTTTTTTTCTTTATATTGAAATGAATTGAACGTGCTGGAGTAATTATGCTTTCAGTATTGTGGTGCTGTGATGAAACATACAGTTTAATAATCATACAAATTTTCTTGGTATAATTATAAGTGACAGCTGTCTGAGGCTCACAGTCATTTTAGCCTGACATTTTCAGTTGTTGCAGCAGTACTGATGGAAGAGGATTAAGGAGCTCTCAGATGCCAAACCCCATTATTTCAACTTTATGCAGAGCTGTCAGGTCCTAATAATTCCACAGATATTTAGCCATCACAGCGTAAAAAGGCATGCAAAAGGTCTTCATAGCAATCTTAAAACTATTATGGACTGTCAAAATGTAAATTATCATAATTTAATGATTATCTAATTTTATAATTTTCACTTAGCAATTTTTAAATTATGCCCTATTCTTTAAGTGACATAGTGGTCAACAGTTAGTAATATCACTTAAATTAGACTTTAAAATACCGAATTATTTATCCTGGTATCTTAGAATTGTGACTCGTGAGATTGCATAGCCTAGCCCAATGAAAATATATCCAATGTGCAATAAAATGGAGTGGATATTTATGCTTTTCATCTGACACCTTAATGTCAACAACTGGCAGACTGATCTTTCAAGTCTTCAAAGGGAGATAATTCATAAAGAGCTTCCCTGCTTTATTGTTAAGACACTTTAATGAAAAATGAGATATACTCACTACATTGCTGACTTCTTTTATGTTATTGTAGGATACTTTAAAATTAATTCTTCATGGAATAATTTTATATTAGTCTTTACCCTCTTCTTTTGGAGATTTTGAATATCTACCTGTAAAATTTTCTTTAATCTTAGTGTGCTCAGGAAGCTAACTCTAAGGTTTAAAATCTCAGATGAAAGAAGCCTTTTCTTTGTACTTAGACCTAGCTGTTTTTCTTTAATGACATTTTTTCTTTGTTTTTATGTGGCCTCTATTATTTGACACCTTCTGCACAAACAGATGCTGGATTGTGCCTTGTAAATGACCCTTCATATCTGTTGGCAGACCTCTTGATCTGAAGTCTTTTCCCTACAGAAGATTCTATTTCTTTAGTAGCTTAAAGTTTCACAAGAATTCCACATGAACTGTAGTACTTTGATGAGCATGGTTATTTCATCTTTATGGATGAAAGAAGCTGATGTTTTTAAAGATAATGAATGGGCACTGAAAATGTGTCCAGAGACAAAGTAGGCTCTTACAGAATAGTGGTGTGATCCACTCGGTCTTTTTTTTTTTTGTTAAAAATTGGATTGACTATATTCTGTTTTTCTAATGAGATTCAGAGGTGTTGCTTTCATTCATCATTTGTAACAATGAACTATCGCAGTCTAACAGAGGAGGTGAAAAATATAGCATGTGCAGAGTGAGAGACTGCGATATTTCTCTTTGACTAGAATGAACCCAGACTTTAATTACTGCGATAATGTGTTTGTTCAAGAATAGCAACAATGCCAATAGGATTTCTGGTCTGCTTAGAAGTCTTCTGAAGAGAAAATACCTATAAAATGTAAGCAGACTTTTGTTCAGTTCCTTGAGGTGTTTTTGCATTGATAACAATCTCATAGTCTGATAAAGATGCTGAAATAAAGTTTCCAGTTTATTCATTGACTCGCTGAAACATATTTGTATGCCTGGCAGCCTCTCATGATGTCTTTGGGTGTGTCAAGCTGGAAGATGTTAGTTATTCGTGACATTGCTTTGCTTGGCCTTTTCTCATTGCAGTTAAGCATAGACTTGAGACTACGGTAAATGCCCTTTTGAATTCCATCTTTCTCCACTGATCCTTTCCAAGGATTTTTCAAATATTCCAAGGCAGGTGCTGGGTTGTATCCAGTGACTTTTGACACTGGGTTACTTTTGAAGAAAACCCTTGATCTCAGTGATAAGGTAGATGCCCGCTTTGTGATCAGGAGACCTCAACAGGAAACAATAGAATATCTTGAGTTGGAAGAGACTTAAAAGGATTATCGAGTCCAGATCCCTGCTACCCAAAACTAAATCGTATGACTAAGAGCATCATCAAGATGCTTGATGATGCTTGATCATCACATTCCCTGGGGAGCTTGTTCCATTGACCAACCACCCTCTCAGTGAAGTTATTTTTTTATTAGACCACATAAAAATTACGTTATGTAAAGCAAATGCTTGTTTTTCAAGTATAGCCAAAAGCCTGAGATTGGTGGATTATAAGACTTGTAGCTCCTACCTATCACTTTTGGATAACACAAACAAACAAAAATGGATTTATAAGTAAAGCAAAACTGGTAGAGAACTCTGTGCCTCAATCCTGAGCCCGGTTCTTTCTGTTATTCTGATGTATATGTTGTGTAATTCAGTGGAACATTGATCTACAGTTTAAATAACAGAACACAAGATCTATTGAGGTGCGTGGGGCAAAATGGTAAGAGGACGGTTTTGTGCAAATGAAAATGAAGGGCAAATCTCTCTGTCTACTTACTGGTGATTGAACTCTAAGAAACAATGTGGCTCTGGGGAAAATGTAGAAAAATTCTATTTAATCCCCTTTGGCCAGAAGAGTTAGAACTCTGCTGAAGTCACAGAAGCGCAGTAGGCATGCTTGAGGGGAGGAGGTACTCAGCATCGCTGACATGGAAGTGTTCTTATAGAAACATCTTTTCTTTTCCTTGGCAAGAGTTTTAATCAGATGCCTGGCTGCAGGACTTTCCTGTTGCATATATTTTTGTCTGATTTTTAATAACAGTATTTTTTCATCTGTTAGTGACTGAGACCTGCTAGTGTTTTGGTATATTCCTTCTTGACAGTTCAAAGACCATGAAGAATCAGGCTGTATGTTTAACTTCTTGGTTTGCTGTGAATGATTACTGTGAGTCTTATTCTCACTCTTTTTTTTTTTTTCCCCACTTCAATTTGCAGTTAGCTAGTTTGCCTGGGTCCTAGTAATTTGTTGCTATGACTGTTGGATGCTGTCCCTTGCTTTGTGTGTTCTAATGAGCTCAATAGTTCATTCTGAGCTTCTGCATCTGGTGAAGATAATAAGCATGACATGTCTGTTAGTCACGGCTGTGCCTGCAGTGGAGGGGCACACTGGGTTTTGAGTTTAAAATAGATTTTTTTCTTCTATAGTCTGTGTGCTCAAGCCCACAATAATTACTGAACAAAATGTTCTTAGACGTTTGCCTGAATAGCATCAATCAATGGCACTGCTTATGAAGGAGAAGGCTATTTTGAGACATAAAGAGTCTGTGCATTTAAGCTGGCATTTACTTTCCTGCAGTACCAAAATTTAGACCTGACGTTTTTGGTTTTTGTTTTAATTTAATGAATAGGTACACTTTCATCAGACCGCTAGAAGTCCATGTGTGCTCCTTCCTTACAAACCAAGAGAATGGAAGGACCGCTCCTTTTTGTCCTGAAACGATACACCATTAGCTCAATGGGGGGGATACGGTGTTATATCAATAGCCGTGTCAGGGTGCTTTTCACGAAACCTCGCAAAGTTCAGCGGTGCAGCAGGAAACTGCTAGAAACCAGAATAAAACCTAGGGAGAACCTTCCCGTACTGAGTGTAGTGAAGAGGTATGGCTTGTTTATCCAGAGAATAGGGATAGTCTGGGCTTATTAAAAAGAGCTTTATTTTGTAGAAATCCTCTGAGAATAATTTAGTCTGTTATTCTGGAAGTTTTTCCTCAGGAATCCTCCTCTTAACCGGTAGAGCCTTAGGCCAGGCAACTTCTATGGAGATTGATGTGTTAGCTACTTCTGTAAGAAGATACAGGTTAAGAATGTATCTTCTGGGCCAGATGATGCCTCTTTTGCACTTTTAGAAGCCACGGGACGAATTGACAGACTGTTTCTTTTGAAATACTGTAGCTTGGTCTTAAATGCTGTAGAAGATGCAGTATCTGGGATCTGGCTGTGCTCCGTAGATTAACGCATCATAAAGTCACGTGGTCATCTGAACAGAAAAGATCAGTAATTAGAGCACAGTCACAGAAACAAGTTGCTTTGGAGTGACAGGTTAGGGCTGTCTGCTGATCTGAAAGAACTGCCATGAGGCACGCTCTTAATGCAATTAGCATTAGCTGAGTACTGGGAGTTGTCCAGGCGTGTAAGCCTTTACTTAACAGAATATTGTTTCTGATATGCAAGTTATTAAAGAAAGACAAGGGAGTAGCTGTATTTTGCCTGTAAAGTATAATTAGCTTTTTGGGAAATGGCAGAGTTTGGAGGATACAGCAGTGCTGTCCCTTGGAACAAGTTATCCACTGTAAGTGTCTGTTTCACAAGAAGTCTGGTTCTCTGATGAAATACAATCAGGACAGCATAAAAAATACTGAAAGTTGGATAAGAATGAAAAATGCAGCAAAGAAATGTAACATTTCTGGTCCTTTCCTCCTGACTTATTGAGCACCTAGGTCCATGTGGGTTTGCAGAGAGGGAGGCTGTTTCATGATTTCTTCCATTAGGTGAAAGAAGTCACCAAAGCATCGTGGCTGTGTTGAGTGAGTTACTGCCTGTGACTCTCAAACGGGTCAAAGTTAGTAAACTGCAGACTAGTTAAACTAGATCTTACACATTTGATTTTTTTTTTTCTTTCCACTTGAAAAATCAAAACAAAATAAACATGCAAAAAAAGATCGGGGGGATCTATAGCACCTGAATCTCCAAGTGGATTTACAGTGGCTAAGCTTTCCTTTATAAATAACAGGAGAGAGATGCTATGTTTTTTATTCCAGCACTTTCTGAAATGTCTTGCACAACACACAGGCATTGTGAAAAGTGATGCAAACAGGAATCTCAAGAAATCCAGTAATGATATTTAAAATCAAGTATGTAGTTTCAAAGCAGTTAGAAGATGCTGCTGTCACTTTGAAAATACGTGTTCATATTTGTTTAGATTTACTACTGCTGAGATAAGACAAATAACCAGTAAACAGTTTATGGTAATAGAAAGCCAAATCAGCATCATACTGACAAGTAGAGATACAACTAATGGTTTGCCTAATTTTAAAGAATGCAATCTTGTCTAGTAACTTGAAAAGCCAATTTATTGAAAATAAGTTTTTAACATGTGAAGAAATACCTTCACCATTCAATATCTTTCTGAATTAGGGTCTAATAATGGCAAAATGGTTTCTCAAAAGATGAAAGTGCAGTTTCTGTTTCAGATACTGTAGACCTCAAAAGGTAAAACTGCTGCTATCTGCCATGCCCGCCGATGTTACTGATAATACCCGTAGCATGTGTGTACAGGATCTAGGCTTTGCATGGTCACTTCAGTGCTTTTATATATGGATCACATACAGATATATAGAAAGAGCCAGAAACATCTGTGAATCTAGCCATATTTTGCTGCTGGATGCTTTGTGGAAATGTTGGCAGTGTTAGTCTTTTGAGTTAGTGGACAAAGCGAGAAGGTTGTAAGGGAAAGCCCTATTACTTCATGGTGCAAAGGTACAACATGAAGTGTGTAAGTTCAAGTTCATCCTCTCTGAGGTAAAAAGAATTTTAAAAAATTATTTCAAGGGACATAGTCTGAAGTTTTCTGTTGTGTTTTGGGTGAAAAGTCTAAGTTGTTATAAGAAGCAAGAATAGAAAAGGAACTACTTGGTCCATGGGGCTGTTTTTTATGACATTTGTATTGACTTAAAATATGAACTAATATAGGCCATGCTTCTCATTTGACATTTAGTCTAAAATTCCAAAATGTTCGGAGAAGCACTTAGAATCCAAACCCAGCTTTTACAAATCGGACTACTTTGTTCCAAGCTGAGTGGATCCATCAAACAGGCAGCTTGAAACTGGCGTGACTTGGAATAAGTAGGTCTTTTCAGGATGGAGAGCATGATTTTAACAGGGATGTGACTGACAGGATGTTTTCCTCCCAAAGGGCTGCTTTCCTGTTTGGCAGATTGACACTGTGTGCAGGGTGCATGGTGCACGCAACCGTTTTACCTGCGTAGAGCTCTTCAGGGTTCTACTGTTCTGTAACAGAAAGAGTTTCACCATGTAAATAGTGTGAGAAAAGCATATTATTGAAGAGGATGGATGTGGTAAGTAGAACCCTTGTAAAGTACTTCACAAGGTCTTCAGAATAGACTGAATGTATACTTATGCTGTTATTTGGTGTACAGTCTTGGAAAAGAGGTTCTTCAGAACTCAGTCACTACATAATAATACAGTACTGTCACCGCAAGTGTTGCAGGAAAGGTCTTGTGCAATTAAAAATGTATTCTAGATTGGAATCTAATAGCCTTTTTGAGAATCCTGTTTGGGGATTTGAACCCCAGAGATACTAACTTATATGGCGTGGCCAAAAAAGGGAAACAATTCTGTTCAACCTGTTTGATAATCGCTAGTTTTGCTATTTTAGGTGTTAAACGGGGAATATGCAGAATTGTGCGATTTAATGCCATCAGTGTACCTTCAACTTGAGTGAGATGGATTTCTTGCCAGATGTTTTGCTGGTTAATGGACTTCTTAATAAGATCATATTTTCCAAGAATTTTAAAGATTTCTGGGTATTCCTCAGGATCACACACCTTTAGCATTCTATAACCCCCTGCACAGAAGTTTACACGTATAATTTCAATCTGTGCAATGTAATTACTACAGTATCAGTTAGGGGTGCATCCAAGAAGAAAGGCTTTGGTAGGGTTTTCAGAGCTGAGCAACTTGTACCTATTTTCCTTTCTTAAACCAAAGTTTTGTAGAGGTTGAAAGGGAAGTGAAGTTTGGTAAGTACTGAAGTAACTCTGCAGTGGGAGAGGACCTGTTAAGTCTCTCTATATTTACTTAATTCTGAAGAACAATGATCCCATGGAGATTTCACCATGTTTCTTTTCTTATTTGGACTAGAAGACATAGGGAATATGTAATCATTATGTTTTTCTTATCCCATAAATTCTCCTTAGAGCAGTTTTGAGGACTTAAAAAAAAAAAAAAGCAGAGATAATCTTCTAAGAATAGGAGAATGTTAGTGCTCCTAAAGACACATCTTTAGAGAATAATACATTACATTAAACAATATAATTAATGTGTCAAGATATGAAGGTCTTATAATTCTAAAAATTATTGCTATTTCAAAGTAAAACTTGGTCGTTTCTCTGGCATGCACATAGAAACCATTGCAGTGGCACAGGAAGCAGCAAATGTAGTTTTGTACTGGTATGTACAAAGTGTGTTCCAAGATTTATATATAAAAATATATATTTCTAAGTGGTTTCATACTTCAGTCAAAATTCTGGCATGAAGTCTCACTATCAGCTGTGGCTGAATTTACAGAATTTGTCTCCAGCTATGCTGACATGTTGGCTTTAGACAATGCATGGTTTTAATATCGTTTGCCAGTGGGAATTCCTGGAGCTCAAAGTAATAATGTCTTCTACATTAATGTGCAGTGAAGTGAGTGTAGCATTAATCTTCATGGAAAGTTCAGTTCTCCTGAGAATGTGGAGGGATAATATAAACCACATTAATAGAAGGAAGGAGACAGGTAACATGAGGTTACTTTTATATAATTTAAATCTGATTAAAGAAAGTCTTTAATATTTTCTGTCTCTGCAATTTATCAGAATCAAGCATTCAGTATGACAGATAACCAGTGTCTTGATACTGTGAGCATGTGTATATGTGACTCGTACATCTTGGTTTAGTTTGAAATTTTAAGACTTAATTCATAGTAATTTCAGAAATAATTCTTTCTATGACATCACCATTTATGCTACTGTACCTGAGAATCTGTCTATTACAAATGCCCTATTTTCTGGAAGCTATGTTTCTGCTATAAATAATGTGCCTCAGGCTGAATCTTAATTAATGATGGTGCCACCTGAGAATAAGTTATTTCACAGTGTTACCGAAATTGGCTTGGTTGTGTGTGGGGAAAAGAGAAGGAAGGTTGGGCCACTTCAGACTGGGGCTTATTTGGTAGCACAAAAGCGTAGAAATGGAAATGTGCCACTGTGCTTTGTTTTTCCTTTGTAGACAGAAAAAACTTTGTATTTGCAAAAATATGCAAAAGAAAGCATTGATGTTCCTTTAATTAGAATAAATTTGACATTGATTTCAACTTTCTCCTTTCTTGTTACCAATATGAGTAGAATGTCATCAACTTGATTTTAAGCGTGACTTCACTTCAGGATCAGAGGGGCGTGGGGTAAGAAGAAATAGACACCCTGGCAGTCATTGGACTTGATCTTGTGACGGAGGATGCGTGTTTGAGAAAGTACGCTGAGCTATGAGCAGGGGATTTGACAGAGGTCAGAGGAAGCAGGAGGAACAGACTGGAGATCTGGTAGGAGAGCTGTGCCCTGCCTTCATGATGACATTTTGTGCAGGAGCAGCAGGAGCTTTTTTCCAGATCTGTCAGAAAAGGATTTCTATCTCTGTGGCTAATCCATGTGACAGCCGCAGCTCACACTTTTTGTTAAGGTCAGCTCTCCAAATGCTTGGACAAAGCAATGCTCCAGGGAGGCAGAAGGAGTAGGGTGACGAGGGGACTCTGGATTGTACCTAAACCAGCATGACCTTACCATGCCTTCTCTGTGCCCTACGGCAGAACTACTGTCTCGGTGCAGGCATTTAAGTTTGCTTGCGCTGCTGAATGCTAGACAGTTTTCCACACCCAGGTTTTCCTACATGTCCTTTGTCATTCCACAACTACTTGCTGGATCGATTCCATTCCTTTTTGTAGAGGAGGAGGCGGGACTTATGTTGTGGTTCTTTGTACAACAGAAATCTCAATGGCGTCAAGGGAATAAATGAGAAAATACTGGAATTCTGACTACAGTGACCTAGTGATGTTTAGTTTATGGATGTTTATGTAGCACTTTGAAATTCCTGGACATGCATATCACAGTGCAGTGCTAGCATCCTTTATTGCATGCAGGAGCAACCCAGATACTTGCCAACTGTCCCTGAAGTCAGTAGAACTAGTCAGATGAATGCAGTTTTGGTGGGCGAGTAGCTCAGTTATCCTGGATGACAGTGAACAATTACAAAATCACTTTGCCACTCAAATCCTACCGAATTTTCAGTAGGAACAGATAAAATTTTGAGTTAAAACCTTTTTATGTTGAAAAATGGATGCATGTGTGATTTTTTTCAATAAAAATTACTGAAAAGCTTTGGCTAAAATAAAGCTTGGGTGGCAAGGGAAAAGTTTCATTTTTTTCTCCCAAAAGTCACTTTCTGAACAAAGTTACTTACTTGGAATAAAATAAGATATTTTGTTCAACCTGGACAACCTGTTTTATTTTCTAATTTTTCTTTTTCCTTCATAATTTGCAAGAAAATTAGTGGTTTTTATTTTCCATTAATATCATCATTCCTCAGAAAAATTACTCACAGAATTGTAACTTCTAATTATGTATATTTGGAAATATATTGGTATAGGTTTACATGTACACATAGATGCACAGATCTTCTTGGACATACTAGTACTGTGTTGATTTTTCTGTGGCATTATTCTGCAGTAATTATTGGATATTTGTTTTAACTTATTTTGTTCTTGTATCAATATTTTGGGAAGTAGTGTTGCTTTGTTTCAGTGATAAGTAGATCCCTAGATACAAGTTGTGAATACAGTCTCTAGATGGAGACGTAGCTATTTTATTATCACTAGATTCTTTCAAGTGCCCACCTTTTGTTTTTTGTTTTTTGTTTTTTTTTCCAGCCATGTAAGTTTTTATAAGAGTACTTTCTTTTACTCTCTGCCTGATCAGTGGTATCTGCTCCAAAAAGTGATTAGACTTCCTTATTTTGCTGAGTGTGATGCACAAATGGCTTTTATACACAATAAGATGCTTTTAATAATGTGACTCTTAATGCCCAAGAATTATCAAGAAAAAAGATACCTTGTGTTGTGCCTGAAGTTTGTAGTCCAAAGACACTCAGAGACCAAGGATGTTTAAAATTCAGTGTCATGATGGGGAAAAAATTCCACTAACAGGGTTGTAGAGTAACTTTTGTCTTCCAGATGCATTCAGAAATTAAGGGAAGCTTTGATAAGCTTTACAAAGAGTTGGGGTTTTTTTCACCTATTCAGTTATTGGAAATAAACATCACAAGTCTTAAGTATACTGCAATTTTTCTATATGAGCACTGAAGTTGCTATATGAGCACAAATTTGCTGAATTCTCCGTAATGCTGGTGGCTCATTCTGTCAGCTGAACCTGAGACAAATGTGACAGTATCTGCTGCTGAGTTTCTCTCAGGGCTTTCCTAGTGTTTCCTTCTGATGTAGCTAGGGAGCAAGAGTACAGCTTTGATGTGCTTGCTAGGAATGGCAGCAAGATTTCTCCTTTATGTAGAGATGCAGATGTTCTGAGATTCAAAGGCGAAACACCATCTTTATCGTGACTCAGGACAGCGTCAAGCAGGAATTTCCTGGATACCAAGAGTTACACTGGCAGTGCCAGCAATAGGGAAAGCAAAACGGAAACCTCAATACGTTGGTCAGTTATCTCATGTAGATTGAAGCATCTTTTTGCAAGTTTCCCTCTGTTATTTGAGACTACTTTTTAATGTTGAATTGAAGAATCGCGGGGCTGCTGTTGTAATCTTGTCAAATGTCATTAGTAGTTTGTCTTTCTGCAGAAAGCTGAAAGCTCAGTCCGTGGACCATGGTGGTGGTTCTTTGGTGCAGTGTAACCTGTATTTAAGTAACATTTTTGTCAGATTGCTCCAAATTCCCACTGGCTTGATCTCCAACAGGCTGGATGCTGGCAATAAATTTTATCTTCTTTTCCTCACATCTTCAGCAAGGGATGATGGCCTGAGGACATTCCTGCCTTGCAGTTTAGTTGCCTTTATTCCTTTCTCTTGTGAAGTGTTTTGTTTTGCCTTAATTTTGAGGATAAGATATGACACAACGTGAACACTACCAAAGCTTATGTTTTTGTGATTTGCTTTATATTTATACCCTAAAAGGATACAGTGTTTCTAAAAGACACTCACTTCTAATTATATGCCTTCCATTATGCCAAAAAACATTACCAGTATTTCCTGTATTCTCCTTTTTTTTCTGGCTTGTTACCTACATGCTTGCTTTAGCACGGGTTCCACCATCCCACGGGGTATGACTAGTTCTGTATGCAGACAAACAGAACGGAGGAGGCCAGTGTGTTCTTTCACATTTTGTTCAGTGGTTTCCATTTCTTGCTTTTAATACCATTTTATTCTGTATGCATACAATCTGTCTCCATTGGATCGCTGTTTGACAGTGACAACAAAAATCTCAGCTGTTCACGTCTCACATTTTTACTCCATTTGAATACTTCTTTCTTTGAATACAGGAAAAATATTTAAAGACCACGCAACTCCTTTTTCTTTTGCTCTGAATTTTACGTATCAGACCACTAGTATGTGACTAACACGCATGTTCACAGACCGCTAAAGAATAAGCCAGCACAGGTGATAATAAATGTAGCTAACAAATTTTAGTGGATACTAAGGTAATATGCTCCACTTGAGAACCTTACTCCCTGCCTTCCTTTGCTGCAGTACGTGGATGATTAAGACTCTCCTCTCATCAGCTTAAATTAGGTGAGCAAGGATTTCATTTATTAGAGGTACTACATCTCTTCCTTACGCAGCATCACTGACCAAAAAAACCCAACAATTCAAGATATGTCCTGTGATATATATATGCTGGAAGGGGGAAGGGAAAAAACTCCTCTTTGAAAGGAAAAGATTTAAGCTATTGTAACCTCAGGCAGCAGTGATTTATATTCAGCAATTTGTGAGTGCTTTACTGACTTCTTCATTATTCAGTAGAAAAAAAATCCATACTTATTTTTGCAGGTGCTATATTGACATGTTCTGTAGGTATTTCTAGGGCATGTCAGTACAGTATTTCATGTTAAATGCATGCCCTTTTCAATAGGTATTACTACAAAAAAAAATCCAGATGAGTCTCCTTCTGTAGTATATATACAATATGCATCTCTTCAGTCTGTCTAATCAAGCTTTGAACTCAAAGAGTGTATGGCAAGGTCCGCGGAAGAACAAAGTAGTAGGGCACCACTGCTATAATGCTCAGCAATTTAAGGAACATTAAAGTCGTTTAAGTCTTTCAAGTCATTCTGCTGAGAGAGCGCAGAATTGCTAAATGTTTTCCAAGTCTGAGAAGGACTAACTCCCACGTTCAGATCTGTTTCAGGTTGCTGGCTTAAGTTCATAGTCTGTCATTCGCATAAAAGTCTTGAATGAGAAGTTCTGCTCTGGCTACAATGGAAGGTCCCAGGGAATAAACTTGTCTGTTGGCATTTATCTTTAATCTGATGGTTTGTATGTTATCAATCACAAGAACCATGTCCTTCCAATGCTTCCTAAGTGGACTTTCAGTGGTTCCTCATGGAAAACACAATTCTTTCCTGTTTTCAGCTTGTAAATTACTTCAGATTCCCTTTCTTAGACCTCTTGCTCTAAAATTTCCTTTCTTAGACTTCTATGAGACATATCACCAGTCTATAGGAGTTCAGTTAAAACCGTGACTTAACATACAAGGTTTTAATTGCTACTAGTTTGTCTAAAATTTCACTGTACGTTTTATATGCTGGTCAGATGGACCAAATGAATATCTACTGTCATCTCATAGTCTTTGGGGGGAAAAAAAATTTAAAAAAAGCACTATGAATTAATTTGGCCAATGGTATAACTTGAAAGCTGTTTGGTTTTTTTTGGGAGGGGGGGAGGGCTTGTTTGGCAGGTCTTGACTAAGAAGAATTAAAATTTCTATTTTGCAGTCAAGCTATGTTTAGAAGAGATATTAAATATCTCTGGTTTCAATGGAAGTTAATTATAGTTTTGGAGCTACGCCTCCTTTTAAAGTTTTTGCTGAACAGCAAAATATGGACACAGTTCCAGTAAGCATTATCATAGAATCATTGCCAGAGGAAGGTATTTTGAATGGATCTCCTGTTGGATGTTATCTGATGCCTTCAAAAGCCTGCTCTTTAGAAGTACAACTATGGAACAGCAGTAACAGGCTCCTGGAGTTTCTGTGATTCTTTGTTTAAATTCAAATTAGTCAAAACTTGGTACCAGATGTTTGAAATCTAGGTTCATTTCTGAGTCCTCGTGGGCTGCTACTGGTCAGTGACAACAGCTACATCAGGAGTAGCGCCCAGTGTTTAGAAACCACATCTTTGAATGAATTATTTTCTGCTGCTTGTGTCAAGCATGCCTACAAGGGCCCTGAGGATGCTTCCATCAATAACATTTGAATACTTTTGTTTTATTAAAAGCTGGTCACAGTTTAGAATAGCACAGTTATGGTATCTTCTTGCTACTTGTATTGTACCTGTTCTGTTACATGTCCAAGATCGTTTTCTGTCATCTGCACCTTGATGAATATCTTTGAATCCAGAGCTGGAAAGATGCTTTTCAGTGTCGTCATTCTTTCATTCTGCAACTCATTCACAGAGGTGAAACCACATACAAAATACTCCTTACCTCTTAGACTAGCTCTGACTGGTAAGTAAATTTAATCTTTAAATTATTTTTTTTCCCTTCCCTGTACATTTACTTTGACAGGGGTCTGATCTTTCCTCATCTTCATTCACCAGGAGTTTTCCTGCTGGCTCCACAGACGGATTTGGTATGTGCTTTTCCTTAGGATTGCTATGTAGTAAAAAAGAAAACAAAGAAAATTATTGAATTAAGATTATTTAATGTGATTTCAGACAAATGAAATAATATTTTGTCTTCCTTGAGTTTATTCTTATTGGAATATTTGGATAAGGATTAGGTTGTTGCTTTTAAAATATAATTTCTTTTAAAAGTAACAATTTCAATTAAAATTATTTTAATATAATTTCAATTATCTGGATTAATTACAAAATATTCTATATAACTGCTAATGTAGCTCACTCTTCTTCGGTTACAGTAGTGAGAACGAAAGTAAGAAATTAAAAAAATAAAACCCTTCATGTTTTTGCTTCTGTTGCCCAACTATTTGAGAATGTTAGCATTTTTCATGCAGAAGGGAGTTTGCATTGAATTTCTCTTGAGTATTGGCATACATTTCTTTGAAATTGCTATTCTGTGGACCTCTGTAGCAGAAAAACTTTATTTCCTAAGTGTTTTTGAAAGGTGAATAAAAAAAAAAGATGGATGAAAGAAGTTAAGATTTCATATGGAATGTTTGAATGACAAAACTTGCACACCATACATTTTGGCCATAGTTCCTCATCCTCATTTAAAAGACCTTCCAGAATAAAACCCTATGCTTTTGAGTCTGATAGGAACTCATGAAACACCTTGGGTTTTGCTGCTTGTCTACTATTCCCTTAACACTTCTCTGCACTGGTTCATAGGAATTAGAGTAGCAGAATTGTTGCATGTCATTTGATCTTACTATTCTTGATTGCGTTTTATTGACAACTGGGAAGACATGGATCCTAGGACTAACTGCTAGATCAAGAATCGTAACACGTAAGAGAGTTTACTTTCGAAGAAATCTTTCTACATTTCAAAATTTACAGTCACCACCTTTGCTAAACAGCGAAAAATAGTAGTATCTCAGCAAACGCAAGTCATTGGAACATACCCTTAAGAAAAACACCCATGAATCCTGCTGCTTTAGTGACATGTTTAAGGTATATCATAAATATATACATATAAGCAGCGGAACTACAGTAACGAGAGAAGTACACTCAGACATGAAATTATACTTCCCTTCTCTTCCCCCTGCCTCTTCTCTGCTCTCGGGAAAATATTGTATTACGCAGAAGGGCCACGAGTACTGGGTTTTAAATACCTGGAGAGCCTTCCATGTCCAATGTTGTCAGCTGGGATTTAATTAATTAAATTGGGTTCATCAGATAAGGAAGGGTTGTGGTTCGTGCCTGTATGCTATGGGATTTTAAAGTGAGCTTGAAAACAGATAGGCTGACCTGCAATTTAGTTATGGAATAAATTAAACTAGCAGCTTTCTGCGAAGTTCATGGTAGTTAGGGCATCAGAATATTCTATGTCAAGATGAGTTTTCCATTGAAGTCTGAACTTTTTATAGCTTCTGTCTTCAATTTCCTAGATCTTATTTTTAATGTACTGTAGTCATTAATATAAAATTGCTTTTTGAATTATTATTTCAAATAACATCTCATTAAAATAAAGTCTAGGAATCCAAGGGAACCCATAATAAATTAAAAAGGGCTTCTCTTGTATTACCTCTGATGGGCTTTTAACTGCTTAATAACTTAGCTGATACAATAGTGATAAATGGACTTTAATCTTTCAGTAACTCATATGCAATAAGGTACAAAAACCAAGCTAATAGGAAAGTATAAGGAAATATGAATACTAGTTTTCAGAAAGGAGTTAATGTTCAGGATTCACACCTCATCTTCTCTTGGAACAACTAAGTACATTATATCTTGTAGAGTAAGAGTGTTCTCTAACTCTGAGTGTTCTTTCTGACATTGTCTGATCTACATGGTAACAGTAATATGCCTTTCTAAAAAACAGTGTGCTCTTTTTTTTAATAATACAATTTTTTTTTCATAAAGTGCTGAAGAATCCATTTTAAAACTATTTTTTCACAGTTTATTTTTTCTTCTATTAAAACCTTTTATTTAATTTTTAGATTGATTATTTTTTTTTCTCTCCCAGTTTTTCTTGATCTATCTCTATCTGATAGGATTGTTTTATTTATATTCCTGATCTGGATATTTCTTATATATATATGCCATGATGAAGTAATTTTTTACTTTTCCTGAGATAAACTGGCAGAACCCCACCTGTTTTTGCAGCAATAGTAAATCTTCATAACTTGTCAGAGACAACATTTTAAATATTTTGGAGGAGTTGGATAATCTGGAGGACTGCCTAATGTAATCTGAAAAGTGCAAATGAAAAAATCCGGAATGTCCACTAAAGTTGAGGCTAGTGGATACTCTGGCATACTGCCTTGATCTAGTGGATCATGGAAAACTAGTGACTGAGCAGAGGAGAAAAATGAGTCTCTCCTAAAAGAAAAAAAAAATTGTAGGTCTGCTATACTATGCGTCATTATATTAGTTTTTATGAGTTTAAACTGGTTGTAACTTTCTTGTTAGTGCAACCGTTTGAATACATTCTTAGTATACTAATTTTTCAACAGTTTATGCAGAAGTGTCCAATTCTTTAACAAACTTTTGCCTAATACGAAATAAGTTGCTGTAACTAGGAAGAGTTAGGGACATCAGGTTGTCTGAAACTTGCTATTCTGTAAAGGCTATCTCAACAAAGATGGCAATGTTACACTCAGGTTTTTATTTCCAATTAGCATGATGCAGAACTCGGGGCAGAAACAGAGCTTCAGGAGTGAAAAGTGGTGGTTGTATTAAGTCAAACTCAAAACCTATGTAACTATTAAGAAAGCTTCCAAAGAATGTGGTGTGAATCTGCCTTAACCGTGAGTGTTTTCTGAGTTGGCATGGGATTACTTTCTTCACGTTTAATGTGATGTTTTAATATAAACATATTAACAAAATTAAGTGTTTATATAAAAAAATGCATAACAAAAAAGTCAAATTTTAACACTCATATCTCCTAATAACGATCAAAGGAGAGGTGTTGATTTGGGAAATTTCTAGCGACTCAATAATGTGTAGTCATATTAATTCTCCTATTATAATGATATTTAAACATATTAGACTCTTGTTCTGAGTACTTTACAGACATAAAAATTGAGGTATGTAGAGAGAAAAATACATTTATCAAAAGTGCTCTGCCTTCCTATTTTAAGCATATAGGAATCTTTTTGAAGGAGTGCTGTCGTTGCCTTTTATTTAGCTGAGATTTTCTTGTAGGGCAGAGGAATTTCAAGCTGTGTGTATGTGGCTGTATGCCTGAGAGGCTGAGAAGACGTTTTACTCTGAAGGATGTAGGATATTGTAGCTTTCCTAAATATTAGCAGCAGGAATGTATGAGACTTTTCTCTTCAGTTTACAGAATACTTGGATACTCAGTTAATCTCTGTTTCTAATCTTAAGTGTTTGTTTTCACAGTGGAATATGACACGGTATAAGCTGTCTCTGGTTCTATGTACTGGAATTTGTTTTGCAGGGAAATAACAAAGTTAGTGAATTGATTGCTTCTGTCATAAAATGTTCCTTGATCCAATAGATGGGAGTTTTCAGGAGAGAATGAAAGAAAAGGGTTTGTCTTCTTAACAGAGGGCTTGAGATTAATACAAATCTTGGCAAAGCTAGTTATCTGTTTATCTGCATCTAAAAATGAAAAGTAAAAGTGAAAAGGAAGTTAAAATTTTTGTAAAATCACATTTTGACCCATAGCGTAAAGTTCTGAACGTATCAGTAAAGGCTTAATTCTCTTTTCCCAAATACCAACTGGAAGGAGAAAAAAACTCCAATGGAGTCATGGGAATTAAAACTGTAAACTTGTATAATTGTTTGTTTAAATCCCAGCTTATCATCAATGATAAGAAAATGAGCGTGCCTGTTTTATTCTAATGCTCGTCATTGACAATCTGCTGTATGGAGAACCTGAAGGTGGTGGGAAGAGGTGTTACCAGTCAGTACGGGAATGCATTAGCAATATAATGAGGAAGGTTGTACCAGTCTTTGAACCGGTGAGTTTAGTTTGCACAAGTAGTAATGGAAATAGAATGCCAAAGAAATAAGCACCATTATTTGTAAACAATGAAACTTAAGTGGAAAGGTATAAGTATTAGTGATGGATGTATTTGCACGTTAATTCATTTGTGGAATTCTCTATAGTTTCTCTGACCTATTCAGACTACATAGTGCACCATGGATTTTTTAATCCTTCTGGACAATTCAGAATTACAACAATTACAATAAATTTTCTAAATATTTTGAAGAATAATCATCTTGGAGAGTACTAAAATCAGTTAGTGATCAGTTCACTGAGAGTTTTTAAAACCTCAAACCTAGATTAGATTATTTTTTCTTTGCAGATTGTTTACTGAGTTGTAATTTAGGCAATTCATAATGCTTTCTCTTATACTTAAAAAACTAGAATATTATTTGCTTTTGTACTGACTTCTTTCTTTGCTGTTTGGTGCTCTGTTGTCAGGGAAAGTTCGTCATCAGTCTGTAAGGATCAGAAATTGAAATGGGGCTTTTTGCAAAGAGTCTACTTTTACTTGCTCTTGACTACTATGTTATTCTTTTTTTTTGTGGTAGGTAGGTAGGTTTAGAGTTTTGGGAACAGGAGAACAAAATTGGGAGGAGATACTTAATGGAACCTTATGGAAATTAAAACTTTAAAAAAGATATGATTGCTGCTCTGGCATACATTTGATGTCTCTTGGTGTCTTTTGCTTAAAAAGAACCTGTAAAAACATGGAGCATTTGAAACTAACTTCTTCACACCTGCAAGTCATTTCTGTAGAGTAGGCACACACTGCAGCGTAGATTTAATCAGATTTATGTATAATTGACTGCGAGACACTGATAAGGAAAGGTGATTCAATTTTTCCGGTCTCTTTGTTGCAGATTGCATTTTTTTATTTAATAAATAAGTAAAGTTATCCTACTGAAAGTATTCTAGAATAGACCCAGTGAGACTTACCGAGTAATTAATTTTTCCTGCTAGAAGCTTTTATTGTAGCTTTAGCTTATGCAGCTAGTTCTTCGAGACCGTACTACTTTGATTACATTTCTTTACCGAGTTTTCATATTCTGTGTGTCTCAGACATCATGATAAAAGCCATAAAAATGACTGCATCTGTGGGCAGCTGTCAGCATCAGTGAGCTACTTGGTCGGCCTCCTGCCCTCAGGTGAATTTGAAAGGAAACTTGTAACTAGTAGTCACTGAGAAGAAGAAAGTTTTGGGTATTTTGGTTGTCTTTAAGAGAGCGTAGCTTGGAAGATGCCAGAGGGATGCTAATGACTTTTCCTTAGTCAAGTTAATCCAACCTAGTACAAGACTAGCTTGAACAGTATCTTCTTATTAATATTGGTTACCGTTTCAGGAGAGCGATGAGAGAAGTCAGAAGGTCTCTGAAGAAATGTGAACACTTAGGGGGATAAATTTGACAATAAGAATTTCATGTAATATGAAATTATTTATACAGCTTGCTTTATGATGGTCTGTCCAAATTTATATTTTTTCCACTTAGACTTTTAAAAATTTTTGTTCAGTGGAAGATTTTTGACTAAGACTAAATGTCTGGGAATTTCATGTTTCTCGGTGGATTGGTTTTTTTGTTGGTTTTTTTTGGTTTTTTTTTTGTTTGTGGGGTTTTTTGTTTGTTTGTTTGTTTTTTTTTTTTTAAATAGAGAAATCTGTACCGGAAAGCTTTGCAAAATATGCCATATGATTCTGTAAAAGTGGTGCAGAGATTACTACATCACAAAACTGTAGGTAGTAGTTTCTATGCCCAAAAACACAATCAGGACAACCCATAAGGTACTTTCATGAGAACTGATTGAGACAAATAGAATTCTCCAGAGTCAGAACATTTTAAAAGAGGCTTCTGCTCACAGTCTTTTGGGGGAGATAATTTTTTCCTTTGAGAAAGTGTAGGTACCAAGGAAGGTCAGCCTCTTATCTTGAGAACGTAACTCACTTGCCTGGATGGTGTGGTATAAATTCCCCTGGCAGTCAAACTCGGCCCCAAGAAGTTGAAGCAGTCACCAGTTCCCTTTGAGAGTGACAAAACTGTGAAGGTTATTAAAATCCAGACTGTTTATGACATCAGAAGATGACTAAGTCCTAAAAACATGGAAATCTATAGGAAATACCCATTGTACTTGCACTACCATAATTTATAGTGGTATTTAAAAAGCTTCAGTTTTTATTGCTAGCAGCTTAGTTCTGGAAAAAATAATGCTACCATTGATACACATTTTTCTTCACATTCAAGCTCAAACATTTCATAGAGAGTAATTGTCCTCTCTTTAATCTTTTCTGAGTGAAATAGATTGAGGATTATTTAAAGCTCAGTCACTGCAGAATGCAAAATGAATGTGACATTGTGGCCGTACTTGTGATAGTTTTGTATCCCCATGCCTTGCATCTTATCAAGTCATATTTGTTAATAATTTCAAAATCTGCAATGGAGTAGAAATATGTACATCGTATAATACTAAAAATCAAACCATTGCATCTTTCTATTTGGTACCAAAATGGAATCTTATATTTAATGAATCAAATAGAAATGATCACTAGAAGTGAATGGTAATACAGAGATATTAATTGTGTGAACCAATAACATTTTTTTTCCACAAAGCCATGATTTAAGGCTATAGTAATGGAAAAAAATTAAAAGCTTTTGAAAGACACTCAAGGAAATCTTGTATGTCAACTTGACAATACTCTTGACTAAAGGTTGTAATGCACAGACATTAGAAAGAGGTTTTTTTTTTTAAAAAAAAAAAAAATATTTAAAGGGCGTGAAAGAGAAAATATTACCCGACTAGCTGCTGGCTAGAGCTGGAGTCATAGTTATGGGGAGAAAAAAAAAATCTATCATGAAAATGAAGACAAAAAGAAAAACTTTAAGGATAGAGAACAGTCAGTAAGGTCATTGATGATAATTTAATTAAAGTTATGGAATATGTTGTTGAACCTACTAAAAGAGAATGTATATGTGAAGAGAACTGAATTTATTTATGTCCAGTTCTAGGTTTTCACTGAATTTTCTTCTAAAGTCAGAGCCATTTCCTGAGTGTTAATTGAAACTGAGAGTGGTAAAGTTGTGATATGAGCCTCTCTGAAGTTAGAGTGATTGTGTATTGTATGAAGCATTGATTCAGAAATGCATTAACAGATACTTTAGTACTTCCTTGGAATTGTGGCCTAACTGTATGTTCCATTGGTTGAATATAAGTAGAGATGATCAAAATGGTTGAGGGAACAGTTTTCCATTTGCAAACGTGGTTTCACTGAAACTTGTGTATCTGAAACCTCTCCTGTCAAGTATGTGATTATAAATGATATTTAAAAAACAAAATGTTGTAAGGAAATTTTCCAGACATTTTAAACTATAATCTGAATTTTAGGAAATTTTCAGTGTATTTTATTTTCAGTGTGTTTTGTATTTTTGGGATTAGGAGAGAAAAAAAATCTTTGTATGTATTTCATAGAGAGCTAGTTCTTATGTCTTTCTGTAGCTATAATTAAGGGAAACAAATGTTTCAGAGGCTTCTTCAGTACAGACTGCTGAATGACAAATGCTTTTTGTCTTCTGTTGAATTTTATTTAAGCAAAACAAGCTACTGGAGGAAGAGAAGTGCCGTAACCATAAAGCAGAAGAGTGGGTTTGCAAATGGGAAGGGTTATTTTCAAACAGAAAAGTGGAAATGGAGGGAAATGATGTTGATGACTGTTTTCCTTCCTTGTGACTAGGTCTTATAGCACCTTCGTACCATGTTTAATTAAATTTGTTCATCCATTAGCAACTCTTGTTTATTGTTGGTTAGAAATTTTTCTACTTCACTGGGAGCACGTTAATGCAAATAAAACATTGCAGCATCTGCAGATGAAGACTTTTAGCTTTTTACTGTAATAATAGGAAGAGTATCTCGTGTTAAGTATTTTTTTCCAAGACAACGATAACTCCTTGTTTCAAAGTTCTACCCAGCCCCCTATGAAATGCACGTTCATGTAGAAGACCTCAGTGTTTCTCATCTCTTTCTAAGTGAGTTAGGCACTACTTGATATTTGTTCAGAGAACTGGAATAATTTGCCATTAATCCTATGCTTTTTATTTTCGTCTCACTTTGCAGGACATATGAGATTATTCTTGGAAATTGTTAGTTTCATTATCTGTGCAATGAAGGTGACTCAATATATTCCTTTACAGCTCTAGTGGGATGTTAGGTGATTAAAATCAGGAGTGGGTTTATCGGTAAGGATGAGGACTGTGTGATGAGTGGCCGTATGGCTGTGCAGCCCTGAAGCTAGATGACAACTGGTTCCTCTTTTCAAAGTGCGTGCTGATTTCTTAACTAAAATTTTCTTCAGCACAATTTAGACTAGCTTATGGTCTACAGAGACATTCAGGTCCAATTCTGATTCCATCACTGCAATTGCCCTGCAGACCCATTAAAAGTTAAATATTCAAACTTTGAGTGCTGCTGAATCCTGATTAGATGAATCTTCATTTTGTAATTATTTCTTTGCCCCAATGTGTGAGTAACAGTAACAAATCTGTTACTGAAAATTTTGACTTTCTATCCGTTGACTTTCTATTAAAAGTAGAATTAATAATTAAAGTGCAATGTGTGATGCTTACAGTAATATTTAGTGTTGCATTGTCTGGCTGAGAGAATTTCTTTTTCTCTTTTCTATTGGCCACACCTTTTTTTTCTGTCCACTCCCTCCTGCCCTCCAAAGACGGATTAATTCTATTCACCACTTCTACGTGTGATTCAGACTAGGCTCTACTGTACTGTGAAGTCTATCCTGAAAAGTGATGATAAGTCTTAATAATTAAATGAAATATTTTAACAATTCACAGTGTAGTAATTCATTTTTACAAAGGAGCATACTAAGTATTGTTGGATAGTTGCTGTCACTGCAGTATTGTGAGAACAAATTTATTTGTTTGCTCATGTCCTTTTCCTCTGTACATTGCTGTTATTTTTTCTGCCTTACTCTTTTGCTAGTATATGTGTAAATGGTCCCAGTTAAAGCTTATGCATTCATTCTGAGGCCAAAAAGAAGCTCAGGGAAATTAAGTGACAGAGGAGGGACTGGAATTGAAGGTTCCTGAGCCCTACCCGTGACCTATCATGCTTACTTTTTAATTTTCTAAAATAATTCAGATGGAGTAGGGAACAAAATAATTTTAAACACCTACATCTTACAATACATTTAATATCTCTTATGGGATACCTTTATTTCTTAAGACTACCCTCTGTATTTCTTTATCTCCTAGCCCAGGGTGCATGTACGGGGTGTTTGCCTTGAGACATAGGGTTGGTAAAAAGTCTTTATGCTTACTGGATGTAGAGGGGCTAAGAGACACTATGGCTTGATGAGGAAGACTGCTTTATTTATAGGAAAAAACGTAGTACAGACAGAGCTGTCTGAGGAGACCGTATGGAGTCCTGGGATGCGATCCAATAACTGTCATTCCTTTAAATGACTCAAGCAGCACCGTTGCCCTGGCTTTTAATGAGTGATTCAGATATCCTGCCCCTGGCCATTTTCCCTCTGCAGAGCAGTTTTTTGGTCTCTGTATGGCAGTAGTGTATTTCACCCTTAGATAGCTATCTAGATATTTAATGTACTTTGAGATTTAAACTGGTGACGGGCATTGTTGCTCGAGAAATTATGCATTATTATTTCTATGAGGTTCAGGGTAGTACTTGACAGAAGGTTTGCTCAAGAGACTATCTACAGGGCTGCTGCTTTCTTTTAAGCTGTAGAAACTGTGCCACTGAGAAGAAAGAGCCTTTTGTAAGAAGATACAAAAGCAGATGATTTCTGAGTTACCAGCTGTTCTTGGTGAGGTTATATTTATTATTAACAATAAATTGGTTCTTCATAAAAGCTTGAAAGACAAATAAATGACTACTGAGGACAAGGACTGAAAATGTGGTTCTATCAATTGAATGTAAACAAATTAATGAATCCATTTGTTATTCTTGGTCATTTTGGAAAAAATGTCCTACTGATGTTTTATGGCCTACAAAAAATATTCCTATGGATGAAAACCTGATCTTTTTTTTTTTTTTGGCTTGATTTTAATATAATAAAGTTAGCATACCCACTTCCTGATTAAAAACTTGCGGTTTTTCAGAGACAGTGATGACAAGAAAAAAAAAATGTTTTGTTTGCATTTAGGAGGAATAGAAAAAACTGTAATACTATGAGCATCCAACTGAAATACCATCATCTAAGACCTCTGGAGTTTAGTCATATGTACTCCCCATATTCATTTAGTATTACATTTGGAATGAAATATACTACTCTGCTGAAGCTCTTCTTGTTTGCATGGAGCTTTTCTTGAGTGGAATTTGACACCTAGGTTTAGGGATTACACGGGGGGAGTTTTAGATTAATTTCTATTTATTGTCTTACTACCATTCATGAAAACAAAACTTTATTGCAGTGCTAATAAACTATCACTTTTCCCCCTTCCCTGTTCTGTATTACGCTACCCAGCTTCTTCTGCCACCTTCCAGTGCAAACTAACAGCTACTGCATTGTTCACTTTTTTAAAAAATATAAATAGTTTTAGAAGTAGATTAAGTATTTCTCAAGAAACTTGCAAGCCTTTCAGAGATTTTTCATGGCCGTGTTTACTCTTTAACTTTGGAATAAAACCCAACCCAAAACAAAACCCCCAACACTTTGCCTTCAGCTTTAAGACAGAATTGGTCTTTAAGAGTAAAGTGCTGCTTATACTCACATAAAATACCTCATTGTCTTTTTAAAAAGCTTTCCTGTAATTGATTTTATAAGGCAGTGATATGGTTTGAGTACAGAATTTTGCAGCATATTGGAAAATTAAGAGGTACAGGAAGCAGAAAATTGTTGGTTTGGTTGAGTTTAAAATAAGTAGCAATATCTATGCCAGTTGGATTTAACTAAAGAGACTTTTTGAAAGAGCAAAGCTTTTTCCTGTGTAACTTAGGTTATAATATGGTGACTTAGTCATTAAATAACTCATGTCTTCAGTATTTGAGCAATAAGTGCTGTTATGTCTGGGAACTCAGCCCCTTTGACACAAGGATATCTTATTTTTGGTTCTTTGCCATATAGGGCCAGCTCATCTATCACAAAAGGTTTGTTTGTGACACTTGCCTGATCATTTCAGCTGTGAAAGCTTTTATATGACCTACTGTAGTAACAGCTTATCCTGAGAAATGTGGATATATGGAAAAAATTTTACTCTCACAAATACTTCACACAAAAAGAAACCTGGCATGACTAGTGAAGCCTGTTGATACTCAGTATTTGTCTCAGCATAACCAAGAGCCCATTTTTACTAACTATTTTAAGCTTTTAGGCTTATGTTTATAAAAAAAATAGTAATTTTTAGATATTACATAACTTTTTCTTTGTTAGTTGACGCAGAATTTAAGTATAACTACATTTACCGTATATAGGGGAAAACTTTTTATTGAGAAAAGTCAGTGAAGTTACACTAGAGAAAGGAAGATTAAAATTTAATGAACAACTGTTACAAACACATTTTCCTGTGCAAGTCCTACAACAGTCAATATCCAATAATCTGCTGCAAAATAGCAGTGAATGAAGCCTGGCAGAAATGTGGTTTTAAAGTAATGGTCTGTCTGGGGAGGGGGGAAGCTATTTCTGTTAATTGCATCTTAGCAATTGACATTTACTGAAAAGCATGGTAATCTAACATACAGACAGAAATATTTTAGATTGCCTGCCCTCAACAACAGTGTATAAATCATTTTCCATTTAAAAATAATCAAATATGTCTAAGAAACCTGACTTTTGTGTACTCAAGGACTGCAGGAGCTGAAAATGATCTACATCATTTTGTCTGAAGTTATCAATCAGGTTTTGGACTTTCATTCCAACTCAGAACAACTAGAGTTCTAAAAGTTTTTAATAAGGATTTTTCTGGTTTTTATTTTGCTAACTTCTAAATCTATGTAAAATAAATACAAACTGAATTTTAGGTATTTTCTGTTTTTTTTTTTTTTTTTTTTTTTTTTTTTTTCCC